>NMRB01002945.1:9653-33606 GCA_002633025.1 Notospermus geniculatus
AAAAATATTGGCAACATGTGTCCCAACACTGTGTCGCAACATGTGTCCCGACATGTGTCTAGTGTATACAGGGACAAAATTTCTGTGTCCATCTGTGTCGGACACATGTATCCCGACATGTGTCCTGAAATGTTAATAGTGTACATAGGCCTTTACTCTCTTTCCTAGGGTATCCACGTATGTACTGTGTTGTCATTGTGCATTCTCCAGTACTGGGGCGAAAGGCAAGACTACGGTATTGGAGAATCATGCAATGATCGCCGGTGGCGCCGGCTACCGACAAAAAGTGGCAATATCATGGCCCTTTAAAGCAGTCACGGTAGTTAAATTTTCAGATCCAAATGTGTCACGTATGCTTTATTTCCATTTACAGGCAGATGTCATTGCCGAACAGACCTACTCTGACCTGAGACACAAGGGAGTTAAAGAGGCTGTCTCACCTTACGAACTGTAATTTAATGGCCCTCTAAAAACCTGGCTTTTGTACAAAGATGTAACACTTTTGATCAAAGAAAGTGTTTGATAAACAACATCCCATTAATTAGGGCCTATTCCTTTACATGTACAACTTTTAATAAGCTTGATAAAGGATACGTCCTTGACTCCTCAATATGTTTCGTTCGTGCTGATCACGCGGGATATTGGTGAGTTTTCGCAAACCTGACGAAACACGAAGTACGAAATACGAAATTCAACTTCATTTCCAGGACGTAATGTATTTCAGGAGATGGTTGGTACAAGTATCGCCTGCCGCATGAGCGTCTTTTAGACTATGACGCAAGACCGATGGAGTTGCGGTGTATATTAAACTTTGAAATTTATCTTTCGTTTCCACTTCGTAGATACGAAGTGGAAATTTAAAAACTTTAAGATGCGCCAAAACTCTATCAGTCTTTACATGGGGTCATATGAATAAAGACAAGCAAATGCTTTTACTTCAGATTTGTACAGCATTGCATAGTGCATTTGTATTGCAAAATTCAAGTAAAAGCATTTGCTAGTCTTTATTCATATGACCCATAGCAAATGCTTTTACTTCAGATTTGTAAAGCATTGCATAGTGCATTTGTATTGCAAAATTCAAGTAAAAGCATTTGCTAGTCTTTATTTATATGACCCATGATATGCGAAAAGACGCTCCTGCAGCAGGCGATATTCTTGGTACCAAACATCTCCAGACATACATTAAAGCGAATGGCTCGCGGGGTTTGTTTACATTTTTGGTGGTACCTTCCATAGAGAGTGAACCTAGCCTCCAGGCCAAGCCGTGCTCCAGCCATATGCAATACCTGTGCAAATATGTGAACGTAAACACTGGGTACGAGGTTCCATTAAAAATTTGTTAAAATGGGTTAATGACGTTTTCAAATTCAGTCAGTCAAGATGTACATTTTGTACTATTCCCATTGATTTTGAAGCGGCAGATTTTGCAGAATATGCCTCCGAAGTTTGGCTGTCTAATGCATTTCCCATTAAACTAAAATCCTTCTTTTGCCTTTTTCTCAAAATGGTGCTTGATATCGAGGACCAACTGCCATGGCGCCACAACAAACCCCGCGAGCCATTCGCTTTAAATCATGGAAATGAAGTAGAAATTCGTATTTCGTACTTCGTGTTTCGTACGATTTGCAAAATCTCACTGTTATATTTTTTTTACGATACGACGGAGTTATCATACTTTTTGAAACTGCCGAAATATCGGGGGGGGGGGGGGNTGTTAAACTAATATTTCTAATCAAATTTGTGTTGGTGGCCGTAGCATCCAACAATCCACCAGCCCTGAGCCCAAATTTGTGAAGAATGACCAATTCATAAAGGTGCCAGGGCTGGGTAAACCTGTTGGTCCCATCCCTGTACATATGTACAGTAGCCTATCTAAATGTATAGCAGATACCCGAGAGACAGATTGTGCGCAAGGGTGCTGGCTGCTAAATGTTCCATATCACAAAAACTACTGAATGGAATCGTATGGAATTTTCACACATCATGGAGAAGACCCATAGCTATCATATAAAACAACTGGAAGAAGTTTCATTGAAAATTTCTTTGGGTATCACGTTTTTCTCAGAATGTCGTAAACCAAGTGGTTGCTTTAGGGGTTTGATCTCTTTATGATGTTAGTGAATGTAAATTTTGATATATATTTATAAAATAAATATATAAATATATTTATTGCTTTTTTCCATGACATTTTCCATTGCCTTCTTTCACGGATACCCTTGACGCACGACTGTCGTGCAGTGACCCGCCTGGCCCGGCGTCAGTCCTTGCTTCGCGATTGCCTGAATGGGAGACTTCACTGGACTGCCGTTAGAGGCCACCACCAGTTAAATCGGACGTCACAGAGAAGTGCACGCCACGACGTCATCGTCGAGGCCATGGCCTACGTCTGTGACGTAGGACCGTCAACTGGCAGCCTCTAACGGCAGGAAAGTCCCCCATTTCCTCACGAACACAAGCCTGGTGTACAACGCAGGAAGAACTACCGACACATAGGACGTAGGAACAAATGTAGCTCCCAAATGCCGGGAAATGGCGTAAAAGCACCTCTTTCTAAAATTTTCGCGGGGAGGCCCCGCGGACCCCCCACTGATATTTCGGCTCGCGCCTTCGGCGCTCGCTGCTATAGGACTACGGCTATCGTCCGCTATTTTATCGAATCTTTGCTCCCCCTCCCCAAAAAAAACCTCCAGGACGTTCCTACGGCCCTGCGATACTCGTTGCTGTAAAGGAGCTGACAGACTGGCGCGAAAGCACTGCGTCGGAAAGCGTTCAACCAATCAGGGAGGCGATAATACGGACCGAAACACCTACCGAAGAATCTGATTGGCGGAACGCCTGCAGGCCGCGCCGCGAACGTGCCAGTCTGTCAACGGCTTAAGTGATGAGCAAGGAATTTTGCCTCGTGTACTGCGGGCGTATACCCTTTCAGCTCCCTTTTGAATTTGCCGCCGTAAGAACATACGGACCAGACACCATTTTAGAATGTGTTATCAAGCACTCTGAAGCAAAAAAGATGCTAATGCATTTTGCAGTGAAATTTGTCGACTCAACAACCAAGGCATTTAGAAGTGAGTTTTATTGAGCGAGTTTTATGATGTGACATACCAGAGTACTACATGTAGCTTTATATCACGAAATCGATCGAACTTGTGTAAATATCATCTCGTCAGTAACTGCAATTTTTTTCTTCCGGCTCTCACTTTGGCCGTCACGCGCGTCCGGGTTTCACGGTAAATGCTGGTCGGTGGCGGCGAAGTGCTGTGGAAATCATCACGATCGTCGGAGGTTTTATCCAGGCGGATATCCACGTCAACCTTGCTTTTTAGCCCGAAATCCCGAAGGTCATGACAGGAGTTTCGTAATACAACAGGATTTTTTGCCGGTTTTTCAAGTCAACCTTGCTTTTTAGCCATAAATCCCGAAGGTCATGACAGGAGTTTCGTAAAACAGGATTTTTTGCCGGTTTTTCAAGTCAACCTTGATTTTTAGCCCGAAATCCCGAAGGTCAGGACAGGAGTTTCGTAATACAATAGGATTTTTTGCCGGTTTTTCAAGTCAACCTTGCTTTTCAGCCGAAATCCCGAAGCTCAGGACAGGAATTTCGTAAACCAGGATTTTTGCCGGTTTTTCAAAAACAGACCACGATGCTGACGCACAAATTTCACCTTTCTGTTTTTCTCGTATTATCAGTAACTGTGACTACCTCATTTTCCGATTTGGTAAAAAACTCACGCTATTTCTACCGATCCTATTTCAACGAGGAAGTGATATCCGGACCTTATTTAAAAGACTTGGAGTACCCGGACTTAACATTGTCCCAATGTGCCCTTTTTTGTCTTGAACAAGACGGCTGCAAGTCGTTTAATTTTGGCGAGAAAGCGAGAAAGTGTCAACTATCGGACCAGATCTTTGACCCGTGTCTTACTGCAAAAGTAACTTTGACAAGGAAGGCCAGCTTTGGCCATTTTAGTCCAAACATAAAGGATGGTAAGTAGACTATTTTTCTCTTGGAGGCAAACACCAGGCATTGCCCGGACAAGGCCCACAATTAAAGCCATATTGTACTCAATTCAGAAAGCGCTTCACCGACGTTTGTGTAAAAATCACCAAGGAATCAAACATAAAGGTCCCTTACCAAAACCGCGCCGCGGACCACGGCGGCGAAAATCGACGCGCGTTCACCGCCGGGAAAATAAGTTCAATGGAATTTCAATAAATGGGCCACACCAAAGACGCGCAGCAAAAAATGACGCGCGCTCGCCGCCGCGTCGGCGCCCGAAATAACTTATGTAGTTATCCAGTGTGCTTGCCCCGAAAAATGCACGCCCCCCGCAGCGTTTCACGCGGGAGGTGTGAGGCTAGGGATACACTGAACGCGATTTACCCATCGCGCGCGTTGTTTCTTTGTTATTTCATGCCGCAATGCCTCCGAAACAAAAGAGATTCGTGCGAAAATCGTGCGCGATGGGTAAATCGCGTTCAGTGTATCCCTAGCCTGACCCCTGTACGTGGGCAGAAACCGCGGCGTTTTCTGCTGCGTTCAACGCGCGTTTTTGGCGTGCAAGGACCTTAAAGGTCCTTAGGCTAGGGATACACTGAACGCGATTTACCCATCGCGCGCGATTTTCGCACGAATCTCTTTTGTTTCGAAGGCATTGCGGCATGAAATAGCAAAGAAACAACGCGCGCGATGGGTAAATCGCGTTCAGTGTATCCCTAGCCTTATTGAAAATCCATTAAACTTATTTTCCCGGCGGTGAACGCGCGTCGTTTTTCGCCGTCGCGGCCCGCGGCGCGGTTTTGGTGTGGAGGGGCCTTTATGGTTCAACTTACAAGTTTAGGAGCGTATCCGGAATCGCAGAATGTAACGGCTCCAGTACAGAGTGAACATTTCTCATGGGGCTACATGCAGGAAGTACTGAAATAAATTCAGAGGTTTTTTACTATCACCCACGTCACTTCAAATAATAACGTGTTAGCATTTATAAATGTGGACAGTATCCCTTTAAACCTCAACAAATTTGCATTCTGACTTTTCCATATGATAGGTAAGACCCTTCAGCATGTTTAGTGCAAATTTTGGTGAATTCAGACAACGTTCATCTTATGATAGGGCCTACAAAAAGGACTGAATTAATGAGAACCCCACGAACGATGAGAGCGCAGGGTCATCAATTCTCGGTGAAATAATGACTACTCCTTGTCTTTCTAGGCCTCTGAAATCTGGCATTAGTTGCGCTTCCACTACAAAAAAAGCCGCTCTTTTTCTGCTTCCATTACAGAATTGCCGGGTTTAATAAGTCCGGTTCTATTAAGTGCGGATCTATTTAGTTTGGATAGGTCATGCACAGTCCCAAGCGACCGTGGAGCCACCTGTAGCCGAGCATAATACTACAAATAGATCCGGTGTTATTGCCATTCCACTACAAAATTTATCCGCATCTAGATTCGGAGTATGATCGGCTATGCTATCCGAACTAAATAGATCCGCACTTAATAGAACCGGACTTTTTAAACCCGGCAATTCTGTAATGGAAGCAGAATAAGAGCGGACAAATACCGGCTTTTTTGTAGTGGAAGCGCAACTCGAACTAAATAGATCCGCACTTAATAGAACCGGACTTATTAAACACGGCTATTCTGTAATGGAAGCAGAATAAGAGCGGACAAATACCGGCTTTTTTTGTAGTGGAAGCGCAACTATTGTCTCCCTAATTAGGAACGAGCAATGCAATTGTTTTTGTGTCATCATAGTTGTTAATCATTCAGTACAAAGCATCACCTGAGTAAGTTTCAAGCAAATCGAAACAGTACTTTCACTTATGCCGAACTTGTAACAACTTATTTCTGCCCAGCCCTTTTGAATATCAGAGTGGGGCTTCGTCTACTTCACGGACATCGATTGGGAATGTAGACATTTTGTGAAAACTTCAAAAAAATGCGCTTAGAATGTTGCTCAATTATTAAAAAGTCGGTTGAAACTACCCTGTGCTCTTCATTTTTTTTCATTTTCGATATTTCACAGACTATGTCAACTATCATACAAAATGGCGGCGAATAACTCCAACATTGAATATTTCAAATACTACTTGGCCAATTTTAACACGGTTTGTACCACATGCATGTATATCTTGCTGTCATTATTTCTCTGCATCAAAATATTGGATATTTGTAAATTTATCACAATTATGTAATAGCTCATCAGAAAAACCCTAAAAATCAACACTTTTATTATGTAACTTTTTTGTGACTCGAAGCAGCTTTGATAGAGTGGAACCTTGTAAAGAATTTGCGATTTGTTTCATCAAAATCTGTTGAGCGGTTGCTGAGATATTTGCGATTATCAAAATTTCCATAATTTGAAAATTTCCAATTTTTCACAAAATTTTGATATTAGTAGACAGAGCTCACCTAAAAAACGTAGAAGTATGAAGTTTTGGAACTTTTTGCATAAACTGGTTAGAAGTTAAGCTTGTTTTTCAAAATATCAAAAAATATGCAATATTTCTGCCCAAATAACACAAAAAGGACCAGAATTTTATGAACACAAATTCTGAGGCTAGCTTTATCTAGTGGCATCAAAATTTCTTGAAACGCAGGAAAATCTCAAATTATCAAAATTTGATAATCTCAAACATCTCAGCAACCCACTCAACATATTTTGATGAAACAAAGCCCCAAATCCTTAGAAGGTTCCACTCTATCAAAACTGCAACAAAAGTCACAAAAAATTACAGAATAAAATTTTTTTTGGTGTCCTTTCTGGTGAACTATTACATAATGGGGAACCTGAGGAACTAAGGTCACCACGTGGCGCTGTGAGCGGTGCGACCGAAGTTTCTTTTTTCTAACGTTATTTCTATTTATTTCCGGCGTGAAAACAACCCTTTTGTTTCTTTCGCCTGGCAATAAAATTTACATCATCTTGTAGCAGATGAAATTTCTGCATTTTTGGGTGCTTTTTTCCTTAAAATGAAGAACTGGGATGGTGATAATGACAACGTCTTTATCTCATTATTCCTGTAGAAAATGAACAGCTGATTTTTTCATGACGCAACGTCAACACCTAAAACGACGTCAATGACGTCGCTTCGGCCGAATCGCTCGCAGCGCCGACCTGTCGGGATAAACGGCACGCGGGTTCCTCATTACGATATTTCCAAATATCCAAAAACGGACTACGCACACACAAATACGCATACATGGATAACGTGCTTCAAGCTCACAGGTGAGCTAAAAAAAATCACATTTGACATCGTACACATTTGAGTTGGCGAACCCTATGGTTACATCAATAAAAACCTGATGGCCGATACC
This sequence comes from Notospermus geniculatus, assembly GCA_002633025.1. Taxonomy (NCBI): domain Eukaryota; kingdom Metazoa; phylum Nemertea; class Pilidiophora; order Heteronemertea; family Lineidae; genus Notospermus; species Notospermus geniculatus. The sequence continues at coordinate 16,974 of NMRB01002945.1, forward strand.
GACGCCAAACAAAAATGAAATTATCCGTGAAAGCTATTTTGATATGCGTTAACAGGTTCGTATACTTGTTATTTGCATTTCTTTTTCTCAGTTTGCCAATTTCCGCTAGTTTGCACTTGGGTCTGTAAGCAGAATCGTAACACTTTGTTCAAACTCATGCAGCGGATAATCTTATGGATGCAGCATCATGGCATGGTGGAAATTGACCGTGAGGACTACAGCAAAAGGTATCCCGACATGAGGAGTTCATGTTACCAGGATATCTTGGATCTCCTAAGGCTGGGGATACACAGAACGGGAAATCGCGTGCGACAGGGCAACGCGCGCGATTTATGGTTTGAAAACCTTTGTTTGCGTGCAGTGCGGCGGAAAATAACAAAGCTTTTGCCGCGTGCGTCAACGCATCGCGTACGGTGTATCCCTAGCAGGCTAAGGATACACCGAACGCGAAATTGCGTGCGACAGGGCAACGCGCGCGATTTATGCTTTGAAAACCTTTGTTTGCGTGCAGTGCGGCGGAAAATAACAAAGCTTTTGCCGCGTGCGTCAACGCATCGCGTTCGGTGTATTCCTAGCCAAAAGCCTAGCGCACATGTCCGACAAAACTCAATCCGTTAGGGGTGTTTTTAAAGTCGACTGTCCTGGCTGAATGACGAGTCGACAGCGTTGGGCCAGTCGACTTTAAAAACACCCCTAACGGATTGGGTTTTGTCGGACATGTGCGCTAGGCTTAAAGCCAAGCGCACATTTGCGACAAAACACAATGCATTACGGCGCGGCAAACCGCAGCGGTAACCCGGACTAGTGGATACAGGCCTTTAGGCTGGGTTTACATCGACGCACACGCGACACTAACACGCAGGCGAACAAAGGTTTCATGGGGATGAATCCTTTGTGAAGCCATTGTTCGCCCGCGAGTTGGTGTCGCGTGTGCCTCGATGTAAACTCAGCCCAATCTTTGTGTTACTACGAATCATACGATTAACTACATGTACTTAACGTCCTTGGCAACGTACCAACGACCAAGCGCCATGCATGTCATGACCATAACAAGGAAGCGACCAGCATCAAAATTTGATGCAAAACATCATCAAATCTACTGTTTGGCTTTCGTCGCGTCCGTTTTGTAGCTGAAATTACGTTGTTTGAACCGTCTCCAAGGGTGCTCTTTAAACAAGAAATCCCATGAGCACCTACGCTTAGGTAAATATTTTTTAGTCTATTGTCTTTTAATGGAGCTTTTGTTCAAAACGACTCACTATCACAGCCATTCATCATTAATACATGTATATTATGGGAACTTATCACTATCATCATTACATTAATGAAATGTCTAGGGACATTGTACTCACCACTCTGATAGACGAAAGCATTGTGGTCAAAGCGAACTAGTCCTGGCTCTGGGGGGGTTTTCGCGTACATGTCTCTTTTAGAGCCGCATGTGGCGTTTTCTTGTTGCATATGATGAGGGCTTTCAGAAAAGTTTGGTTAACATCTCCATACCTGGTACGTTTTTGTGTACATGTAATTTGAATGTAATTAGCATCCCTAAGCTAATTCCATTTGCCGATTCTATCGTAGTGTACAGGGTAGATGGGAGCGATGTACACAAAACTTTTTAAGCCCTCATCATATGCACAAGAAAATGCCAGATTTGGCTCTAAAAGAGACATGTACGCGAACCCNAGGACTAAACTGGTCGTGCCAGTCAAGGGTATGGGCCCGTATTTTAGAATATACTACCTCAAGTAAGTTTCCGTGAATACGATTGGCTGAGAGCAGTCACGTGAGCGGTCAACATTTCGGCATGTTCGCCCGGAAAATATTTCCGGTTGGAATGTTTTCCCGCAAAATGCTTGAACCGTTGAGACGGCCCCAAGGCCGCCATTTTGTTTCTCGCTTCAACTGAGACGGCAGTTTTGCAATCAAAATCGTCAAAATGCCTGTCAATATTCTCAGCTTTTGTGCTCATCGATAGCATGGGGCAACTGATAACATTTGTCTTAACAAAATGGCTCAAACGTATCGCAAGTTCAGCTCACAATTTCAAAGAAATGAGCAAGCGAACAGTATGGCACGCCAAAGTGGAATTTATTCAACCCTGTGAAATACATGTCAACATTTGAGAAATACATGTCAACACAACGAAATACCCGACAACTATTTTTCAAACGTGTCAACTTTCAAAAAACATTGACAACATTTTCAAACACATGTCAACACTGAAAATACGTCTATCTTGTGAAAAAATCTATCAAGATGTTGACAATTTTTTCGTTCAACATTCTTGAAAAAATCTTTCAACATCTTGAAAACATTTCTTCAACATCTTGAAAAAAACATTACATCTTGAAAAAAAAATTTCAATATCTTGAAAAAAAAATTTCAACATCTTCAAAAAAATCTTACATCTTGAAATTTTTTTGTCAACATCTTGAAAAAATTTGTTCAACATCTTGAAATTTTTTTTTCAACAATCAAGTGACGAGTTGAAAAAATTTGTTCAACATTCACGTGACGAGTTGAAAAATTTCGTTCAACATTCACGTGGCCTATGGGTGGTTATATCCGCAAAAAGTAAACAATGACACAACAGAGACACAGAGATCACAAAATCAGAGACGTGCTTTTAGAAAACAGGGAGGAATTTGATTGGATGTTGTTGCATGGTGATGTCCCATCATGCCTCAGCACGAATTAAGATAAAAGGGGGCGCTGCGTTCGCTTTCGTGAAAATCGGTTTTTACTGTACTTGAGCCCTGTGGTTAATATTTTTTTGCAATTTCCTTCGCAGTGCATCAGTTCCAGGATGTATCTAGAAAATGTCTGGCGCAAAACTAAAATAATAGGTGGCGCTGCTGAGATATACTTTTACGTTTTTGGTCATAAGTTCTGATTGGGTTAACATATTGACCTAATAGACAAGTTGCGAAATAAGCGGCCGCCATGTTTTTTATGGACTTTTTGACATCGCTTGGGTTTTTCAATGGGATTTTACACTGTCAGAGGCGTTCAAAAAAAGAAAGGTCATAGAGTAAGCCACTAGAATTACATAAAGATATTTTAGCAAGCAAGCAGCTAATAAAATACATTCGAATTATATTTGAAAAAGTTCGAAAATTCGGCCAATTCCACAAAAAAAATGGCGGCCGCTATTTTCGCAACCTGTCTATTCTTGTACATTCTACAGGTACACATGTCTGTGCATTCGTACATACATGTATGAAATTTGCCGCATTAACCCCCTTCCTCTATTTTGTCAGTAAAATAGAGAGATGGTCTCGGCATGCTATCTTACTGACTGTCCTATTTACTGACAAAATGGAGGAATGGGTTAATGCGGCAAATTGCATACATGTGACAAACAATGCAGGGGGACATCAGGAGGGTGGGGGCATTAGATTCTATCACACCTGGAAATATAAAGACTACATTAGGACTTACATGACTTTGTCTCTTCCCAACATCCAGCTCGTACCGTATCCAAACAACACCCTACATGCCCTACTGAGTCTCAACATGTCCTCCAGTGCAAAAAATAGAATAAACTAACCTACATGTAGGGTGGAGACCAACAGCATACCACACAGTTTTTTTTCTATTTTTACCAGCCACGGTCGGACAAACATTAGATAACAACTAGGTTTTACTGAGCGACCATATTATGGAAGGCGACACAGGACAAAAGCAGGGTATTAAAGCGGTTTTTCCACGGTACAATATTATTGCACAATATGGGGCCCAAAATGGGTGTCATGTGCTTCTGGCATAATTGATGGGAGAAAGATTGGCAATAATATTGCCCATTTTGATCCTCATATTGTGCAATAATATTGTAGGTGGATAGGCCGCTTTAGACAAACACAACGAAACTGACATGTCCGACCTCATTTGTGCGGTTCGCTATTTACAGGGGACAAAATACAAAGAAGGGATTAGGCTGTCACAGTGAAAGGATTAAGAAACACTTAAAGCTGACCTATACATGTAATATACAAATTTCTGGCTGCAACATTGAGATCAAAACTGTTTGGTAGCCTGACGTTTAATGTTTACATCATCTTGTCGCAGATGAAAATTTCTCCAATTTCATTGCTTTTTCCCTTAAAATTAACCGATGGTGATGAAGGCAACGTTTTTTAATTTCTATAGAAAAATGCACAGGTTATTTTTTTCATGACGCAACAAAATACTTAAAATGACGGCGCGGTGCACGCAGCGCCGCCCTTCGGGCTAAATGCCACGCGTTCCTCACTGGCGGAAGTTTGAAGGCTCCTCATTCAAGCAATGGGGTTAAAGGTGACCTGAAAGGCATTTCAAGATTTTTTTTCTCTGAAAAGTGGTTCGAGTAAAAAATAATTCAGTGAAAGTTGCATGAAGATTGCACCATTAAATTATGTTGTTTCTACATGACAAGCAAAGAACTTGGTATCCATGGTTGTCCAGGCGGCGGGTTCATGAGGTCAAATATGCTGTCCAGAAATTCAAATATAACCCTGAGAAGCCATATTAAAGGGAGACTCCACTCATTGTAAGCTTTTGAATTTTTATCAATCCATGTAGACTATTGCCATGAGTTGTGATGTCACTAGTGTCAATAGGCTGACGACCTTTGTAGTGAATGAGCTAACTGTGACTGCCTAGGCCTATAGAGGTTCTTCACGTGACGTCACAGCTCCAAATATCCGCCATATTGGCCGTCAAATGACGCAACGTCACACCATCAACACAGCGTTTTTGACGTGGTTTGTACGTTTTCGGCATTCATCGGACCTCTTCTACACTGTTCTACAACAAGCCGTATGGACGATTCGCTTTGTTTTCAACACGGTTTTCACACCAGACAAACTACTTATGCTCAGAAACTGTGAGAGGTAAAGCGATTTGTTGAGTTGTATGCTCCCAGTGGTCTGTATGGGCCGCTGAATGTTCGAACCGAGGACAAGATGGCAACCTCCATGGCCGATTTTGACGGCCAGTATGGCGGCCGTGTGACGTCAGTGAAGAACCTCTATTGGTTGTTAATGTACCTTCATAAATATGCATTGAGTATACATGACATCGTGTATGCTATGCAATGGTTCACTTGGGATCCAAATAAAATACTTAAAATGATGAGTTTGCTGATTTTTAAAAAATATGACGTGTTGCAGATATCAATGAATTTGAATGTATTAACGATATTTCAAAAATTAAAAATTTCACACAATGAATGGGTCTCCCTTTAAGGATATAACTGCAGTACCACTGACTGAACAAGAAAAATACATCAAAACTACACCTAATTACCCAAGCTAAGCGATTTATTTTAATGTTTTTGATGTTAAAAAATTCCAATGACATCAAGTGCTATTATCCGCTGCCTGACATGGTTGCCAGGGTGTGTAGTCATCCTTTTAAAATTCCCATAACTTGGAAATGGGTGATCCGATTTTCGTGCGGTTTTCAGTTTCATGCTGCCTGATTAATGCTCGGCAGCATTACGCCGAAAACCAGAAGTGGATGAAAACCTTTCAGGTAATCTTTAAAGCCCCACAGTATTGAATTTTACGATATTTTCAAAATGTTAGGAGAGAGCACAAAGAGGTCTCATAGCCTTGTGAAGGTCCCCAAAATGCTTGTCTGATACATTTTTGTGTAGGTACTTCAGAGAATCAAGGCCTAGTTTTTTTTCTTTTAAAATATTATCTCAGGAGTGCAAGCGCCCACTTAGGGCATTATAGCTACTCATCAAACAATATTGGACGATATTAATGATATGTAGGAGAAAACCGGAGACCCCGGAGGAAACCTACGATGTCGAGGAGAGATCGCCCTCTCTACCACATAAAGTCACTTGCACGACCCGGGGATCGAACCTGCGACCTTAGTGGTGGCAGGCGCCGATGTTTCCATTGCGCCACCCCGACACCCCAAGACCTAGTTTTCAGCACACGTTAGAAAAAACGACAGGGAGAGCTCTAATGTATTCAGATGGAGCGCAGTACATTTTACACAATACGCTGACGTCGTGCACTGACGTCAAGAATCGCGGCGATGATTTGCGTTTTTCAAATACAATACAGTGGGGCTTTAAATGATTTTCATAAGATGCTGAATTTATATGTTTCAGGCAAGCCCCGATGCTGCGCCGAGTACAAATACCTCAAAAACCTTCAGACTTTGACTGACGGAGACTATACCTTGTACCCAGGGACACCTAAGACAATTCCTGTGACACTGTACTGTAAGGGGGACGAGGGTGTTCCGACAGGCTTCAAGGAATTCATCAACTTACCCCCCGGAATCCTCAACAGGAACGAATTCCCACCAGCAAACTGGAAGGATGCCGGTGGAACGTTGTTCAAAAAAGTCCGGATTAATGTAAAGGTAAAGCCACCACACAGTGGGCCTTAACGGTAAGAAAGTGAAAAAAAAGTTAAGGCGATAAATCCTGTACTAGGTGTCACCTAATACCATGGAGAATCGACACATGAAGAAACGAAAAAAAGCTGTTGGGAAATTTTTGTGAAATACGTGTTTTTCAAATTCATGTACATTTTAATTGCGGTAATTTCCACCGAGTGCTCCATGGAAAACCCTGTAAAAGTAAAATCGACTGCAAAATGTCCTGAAAATGGAAACTACGGGAAGGAATTTGTCATGTACTTTGTATATACATAAATGTACAGGAAAATGTACATGAATTTGAAAAACACATATTTCAGAAAAAATTCCCAACAGATTTTTTTCGTTTCTTCATGTGTCGATTCTCCATGGTATTGGGTGACACTAGTACAGATTTTATCGCCTTTAATAACTTTTTTCCCACTTTCTTACCGTTAAAGGGCCTGTCACACTGAAGTAGTTCTCAAAACGCCCTGCCCCGTCCTAAAAAAAATCGTAAAACGGGCTAGAACGCGTAACCCTTGGCCAAATAATGCTTCAATGTACTGGAGCACCGTTCCCGTCCATGAAGTTCGTAAAAAGACTGTAAAAAGTTGCCACTACGTCCACTCCGTTCGCACACAGTGTGAGCCCGTTCGGCAAAGTTTTCAAGAACGTACTGATAACTAGCTCAGTGTGATGGGGGTATAAGGGCCTATGTAACACAGAAGTAGTTCTCAAAACGTCCTGTGCCGTCCTAAAAAATCTTAAAACGGGCTAGAACAAATAATGCCTCGATGTTCTGGAGCACCCTTCCCGTCCATGAAGTTCGTAAAAAGACTGTAAAAAGTTGCCACTACGTCAACTCCGTTCGCACACAGTTTGAGCCCGTTCGGCAAAATTTTCAAGAACGTACTGAGAACTAGTTCAGTGTGATTGGGGCATTAAGGCCCACTGTGAGCAGAACACCAGGCGTATCGCAAGCGATCGGGAGTAGCCGCAAAGAAACTCCGCTAGCGCTAGCGGAGCCCATCTGCCGAGAGTGCTGTAAATTTTTCCATGCATTTTAACACCGATAGGCTGTCGAAGCACTAGCGGAGTTTCTATGCGGCTACCCCTGATCGCCATCGAGCAAAATAGGGTGTCGACGCCGTGTGCGCTTTTGCATAGCGCTTTATTTTCACACTAAAAGTACTGTCACACTTTAGTAGTTCTCAAAACGTCCTGTGCCGTCCTAAAAAACTCGTAGAACGGGCTAGAACGTGTAACGTTGGCCAAATAATGCCTCGAAGTTCTGGAGCACCCTTCCCATCCGAGCCCGTCCATGAAGTTCATAAAAAGTTGCCACTACGTCCACTCCGTTCGCACACAGTTTGAGCCCGTTCTGCAACATTTTCAAGGGCGTACTGAGAACTAGCTCAGTGTGATGAGGCGTTAGGTATGCCTCATGCCCCTTCACAATCGGTAGTATGTAAACATTGAAACGTTTCAAAAGAAACGAGCCAAATGAAACGACCCAAAATGTTTTTAAAAATACGAAAAATCATAACAAAAATACCAAAAACCTACATGTATATCATTTTACATTGTATGAATAGAGGAATGTAGATTACCCGATGCCTTCATGATTTTTATCATCATTTTAGCTTTTTCTGCAATTTCTTAGCCAGATTTAGGTTACACTGCGGGGAACGCTGTCACATTTTCCTCTCGCCAACCTCGCACCCCTCATAATGGTATGATCGGAGTACGCTAATTGGTTGGAATGCTCATGGCTTATTATCTATTCACAACTCGCATGCATGTATTGTGTTACAAACTTTGCCCAATATCAAAAACGATATATTTTGAAGACGTTTTGAGGCCTCACACAAATTCCTCATAGAAAATAACCATAGCGAGTGACATATAGAGAAAGTATATGATAAGAGGTATTAATAATCGCATAGAGAATTTCTGAAACGACGACTTCCATATTTGGGATCAGAAATGATAGGATTGCTATGCTGGTCAGTACCGAGATTCGAACCTACGCCTCCACATAAGGCAACACCGCCAGCATTGAGGGAAAGCGTGCACACCACTGTGCCAAATCCCCATCTTCATAAAAAGATGGTTCAATCGGAGACCTTGAATATTGAATGAGATTTTAATGCTATTATGCCATGAAAGTGCCAAAAATGAACTAGAAATAACAAAATTACACCATTTCTGCCATGCAACTTCAGATTTAGCATGTTTTTTGGGTCGTTTCATTTGGCCCGTTTCTTTTGAAACGTTTCAATGTTTACATACTACCTTCACAATCTCCCCAAATTAATGATTTTTTTCAATTTCTAACACCCATCTTCTGCATTAGAACTTAGCGGTCATTGCTGGTGACTACGCGTTCGCATCACTTTACGGGGGACACGGGACAAAGATGAGACCGTTTGGTTACGGTGGCGGCTGCACGCACGGCTTGAGAGGGATATTGGAGATCGATCTGAGAGGAACGAAGTTTCAGATACGGGACGGGGTAAGACGCTAGGCCGAATGGGAGACTACTGCCTTAGAGGCCGCCTGTTGTAAGCAAAGACCTCCATGTCATAACATGGAGGTCTTTGCTTACAACCGATGGCCTCTACGGCAACGTATGACCTTCTAGTCCAGTCGCTTAGCCTCAAAATTCGGCCCCATCGGGACACGGTGGACAAAAGCACCATTTTTTGTATATTCGTTCCTTAGATGACAATCTCCAAATTTGGAGGGGGCGCCACTCTGGCACCCTTGAGCGTTTTGAGAAAATCTCGTTTCTATGGAAACCGAAGCCAAATTTCGTGTATTTTGAATGAAATGGTCCATGGACCATGTGCTCACTCGTTTGGACATAACAGTGTAATGACAGAGAGAGGTACATGTCGGTTATGAGCAATCTGGGTCAAGTCATTCCCAAGTTGCAGGACCTCAATGATTGTTGGGTTATGCCGACTGGCGGCCATATTGGATGTCCGATCGGGCCAAAACTTCACATGCACATAAAGGTCATCTAGAGGGAGCCACATAGCACATTTGAGCGCTCTAGGTCAAGTTGTTCCTGAGTTATAGCACATTTCATGATTTTCGGGTTGCGCCACCTGGCGGCCATATTGGAAGTTTAATCAGGCCGAAATTTGACGTGCTTGTAAAGGTCACCTAGAGAGAGGTAAATATCAAGTTTGAGCACTCTGGGTCAAGCCGTTCCTGAGTTATAGCACTTGGTCGATTTTCAGGTTACGCCACCTGGCGGCCATATTGGATGTCCCATCGGACCGAAACTCGGTAGTTTTGAAGGCACCCCTCTAATACATGTTTATGCAAGATATGAAGATGCTCGGTGAAATAATGAAGACCTGTGGCAGGTTCGTCACTTTTGTCGAACTTTGACCTCTATGACCTTGAAAAGTAGGTCAAATCAAAAACCCGTTATATATGTTATGTATTCTAATTAGATACACCTATGATAAAAATTTGGAGATGATCCAGTCATTAGTTCAGGAGTTATTGCACTTTTTGTGTTTTTGGTTTTGGCCACCTGGAGGCCAAGCCAAGAATCAAATCGGACCGAAACTTGGTGTCATAGGTCATCTGACCTAGGGGTATATATGTACCAAGTTTCAGATCAATAGCTCCAGCGGTTACGAAACGTGCCCTGCTAACGGACCACGCCGGACGACGGACGACGACGACGACGGACGACTGACGCCGCAGGACGATTACAGCTCACGAGTGAGCTAAAAATGTCGATATCTTAGCCTTTACAAATGATATTTATTTTGCTTAAGTGGCTATATGTGTGTTATCATAGGTGGGCTTTCTTTTTGGTGCATTGCCAAATTCATGAAAGGTCAAGGTCATTTACAAAGGCAACGTATGACATTAGAAACAGGGCAAAGCAAGCGATAACGTCGCCAACGACGTCTTTGATGCAGTGCAACAAGGACGCCACCAACAAATGATGTACAAACGCTCGCAGCGCCTCCAAAAGGCGGCAGTTTTCAGTTTCCGCTTTTGTGGCGCTATTCCAGACAACAGAATTCAATGCTGTTATTAGCCCATTTGAGAGGTTATCGTCAGTGTGAAGACAGTAGGGATGTTTCGAAATCAAACGATAAACGTAAACGTTAACGACAACTTTATTTTTGTACCGAAAGTGCAATGCAAAATCTGGTTAATGTGTAGTATGAAAAATAACGTTGTCGTAAAGTTTTGGTTGATCGTTTGATTTCGAAACCTCCCCAATATTTACAATTTTTTGGCACTACCTGTATAAGTTGAAGTGCGTCTCGGAACAAACAGAGTTTCTTGTCTTCTTTCCAGACCGAATGGAAGCCTGGGGGCTACAACCCCAAGATGGGAACAGTTTCTATCACGTCAAACAGACAACGCGTCTCTGCGAAATGCGACGGGCGCTGTGGAGTATGCAAAGTTAACGGCGGACTCTACCTGCAGTTGTATAACCCATGAAATGAAATATCCAACAGAGAGCGAGAGAGAAATTCAGTAAAACCAAGGAAGACCGCCCCACTGAGATGTGGGCGGTCTTAATTACCTCTTTGGAAAGTCAGCAAGGATCTGTTACCACACCAATTTTCGGCCATCTCAAGGGACAGTAAGCCGTGGTGCCTTGTACCTATGGTTACCTTGTGCCTTTGCAGGGGCAAGTAAAAAAGCCCATCCAAGTGAGGAACATGAGTAGCTTGTGATGGCCACCTCCGCACTATCCTGGGCCAATAATACGATGGCTGCGGCCCTGATGGAAAATCTAATACAAATGCAAACAATGATTTTCGGCTATTACATGTATCACACTTGCCGATGCGGTAGAGATGATGTGGACGTAAAGAGTGGCCAGACAGGAATTGTCAGTGTTTCCCTAACACCGGCGATGACTCAGTCAAGGAAGGTGATTCACACAAGCGTTAGGAACCAGCTACCACGTAACCCTGCCACTGCAACAGCAACTCGTTGAATCGTAGGCCTAAATAGCCCTTTTTACACGGTGCCGGTGCGTTCCGGATCGAGACTAGATCGATGAGGGTTCGGTTATTTTTCCCCGTGTAAAAGCGGAACAACTGACCTCCACCTTCCTCGGGCCAGTTCAGTTCGCCGCGTGAGTCTCGGGAAGGTGGAGGTAGGTGGAGGTAGGTTCAGGCTGGTTATTCTCTCGTGTAAAAGCGAACCGACCTCCACCGGCCTCGTGCGGGATTGCGCACGCTGCATATGAATGGCATCACTGGCGCATTGCTGTAAGCTGTGAAGAAATCACGCACGAGATTTCTCAAGCACTGCTCATGTTGTTAGAAGCATAGTTTATCGATTTTAAGTGATTATTTTTGGGATATTTCTTACTTGCGATAACTCTAAATGTTGATACACGCCATCTGGTGGCACGCATTTGAACGAACCGACCTCGAACTAGACCGAGGCGAGTTCGGTAACCCGCACCGTGTAAAAGCGATCAATCCATCCTCAACCGAACCCGCCCGAGGAGGGTAGAGGTAGGTTTCCTCGAACCAGCACCGTGTAAAAAGGGCTAATGTGACCCGATCAGGGAAAAACAGTCACAAGTTTCCCAGGAGGAAATGGTTAATGGTTACAGCAATGGTTACCCCACAAAGGTTTAAATCAATTCATCTGTTATATTGTTGAAATAAAGAGAGACTATTCTTCTATTCTAACAGGTGTTAGTTCTACATTCGGGTTTCAGCTCAGTCTTTTCTAGAGTTTCAGATTGTAAAGTTGCACTTGAAAAAGACCCCGGTTGGGAAAAAAAAATCGTGAATTCTGGAGATTGACTTCTTGCTTATTATCGTTTTAATTGAATTACATTGTACAAATGTATTTGTTTCACATTGTGTGTTGTTTTTTTCTGCTTCATTTTGTCTAGTAAATTGGTTCATGGATTAATTGGTTGGTTGACTGGCTGGTTGGATCGCCGCGGCTACTGATTGCTTGCTACTTTGATACTAAAGGACAAGCAAGAGGCTCATCGTGGAACAGGCGGCATCTGCGCGCAGGGAATCATAACTCGAGTCAGGTCGACAGCGAATGGATTTCATAATTTTCGTCGTGTAGTAGAAGTTGAACATCTTCGACTGATGCTGACCGTTGTAGTTGAGATGTAACTGCAGTCATGTCACAACATTTCGATGACTAATTTGTTCCATGCTGCATGTCGTAGTGGCTCAGACGCAAAGTGATCCGAAAAACTCAGCCAACGCCTGTTCTGTGCCGTCGTAAGGCAGGTCTGAAAGGAAAGAATGTCCCCCGGAAAAACTGTCCCAGCAACAAAAGATCCTATTGTGACATTCTAATCTCCGGTGATTGGTTTCTATGCCATGCACCTTAATCCGTCATTGAACAATAGAAGCGGACACTTTTTAGAGGGGGACATTCTTTACTGTTCCACCTGCCTGACATCAGCATTAGTAACTACATGTACCTCGCCGTTTTCCCGGCGAAATATTTCGAAACAACTGGAGTACCTCGCGACGAAATTGCGTCCCGCTGACACAGTACAGTAGAAAGTTAACGGTGTTGTTTAGATAACTCAATAAACTCGTCACAGCAAAACCCAGCTGGATTTTGACATGTTGTTTCCAAGTAGTGACTGTGGTCAGTGCGTCAGCGACCAGGAAGGTTGCGTTCGGTAAAGTCAGCAAAATAAACATGATACCAAAAATAGATAAAGACCAAAAATATACCACTCTGAAACCGGCCCAGCCCAAGGGTTTTAGTTATTTTTTTAAATAATAGGTGGCGCATGATCAAAAAAGTTGCAAAAATCTAAAAACTTTTGGCACCAAAATATAGGCAGGGGCACAAGGAATACTAATCACAACTTTGTTTGCAAATCCATGCATTCCCTAATGAGTAATTAGCAATTAAAGGGTCCTGCGCCACCTATATTTAAAAAAATGAACTGAACGTGCTGGTCCATGCCAGTCTGAGGTATAGTCATCTATTTAAAGATTGATATCTCTGAAACCAGTGGATGGATTTGATTGAATTTTATACTGCTTGTAGCCAGTGTCTAATTCTTTGACTTGGTGCAGTAACTCTCAGATTGTCCAAGTTTTTAGGGAGATAGCTGCCAATTTTATGCTTTTCAACGTTGAGAGTGGTACATTTTTGGTCTTTATCTATTTTTGATGATACTGACAGTAGTCAGCATGTATGTCATACTCGTCAGCTGAGTCGAGTTTACCTCAGTAGAACTTCCTGAATTTTGGAGCAATCTGCGTTGACTTCGACCCTTTATTAACCTGTAGATGATCGAACAGTTGCAGAAACTGATGACGATGATCGGAAAACAGGAGTACGCTACGAGGTCTAGCCATGTCCAAACACTGTCCCAAAACTCCCAATATTTTGCACTTGCAGAGCAATACGGGTCCTCTATACCAGCTAATTTAAAAGTCATAATCATGTGAGAATTTAAGGCAAAAAGAGTTACGAATGTTGCGGTTAAAGCCATTGCAGCCCATTTCTTCGTACAAATGATTCTAGCTTTCAAAGGGTATGACACGGATATCCATCTTTCGATCGTCAACAAGGATACGTTCCAGCTGGCAAAGTGTAAGAAGAAGTAGGTGAAAAACATGTGAATCCAGCATGATGGAGACGACAAGGTCCTGAGATCCACGCCGAATAAGTCCGTTACCGATTGCCGAAGAAGCCCTGTCCACAGGACGGCGTTGTCGGCAAGAGCTAGGACGGTAAGTAACAGCCTGGTTGACGCTTTTCCGAACTTCCGTGTCAGCAGGACAAGGATTGTAAACGAGTTGAAGATGGTACCAATCACGATTAAAAATGGCGGTACCCAATACCAGAGGAGTGATGCAAGTCGATACTCCCAAAATTGAATCAAAGCGACATCCACCGAAGAAGGGAGTGTGGATTTTATTACCACGTTCTCGGTCGATTCTGACGGCTCCAAAGATTCCAAACTAAAATTTGACATCATGGTCAAATCCTTCATTCGCCTTGATAGTAAAACGACTTCGCTTTATACTCAGTAGTTAGACATTCCAAAGGCAAGTTTTGTAAGAAAAATATGTTGAAAATGTAAAATCGGTTCTGCTGCGACTCTGGAATCAGCGGACATGTTGGTCAAGGTCTGTGGTTGTTTGCAGCTTTGACACAGTCTCTTGACATTTCGAGTGTTGGTGTATCAACATTTCTGTACGCCACGATTGTGTGACATCACTTCCTTCTACTTCGGGCGACCAATCACATGCCGGAATTCAGATATGAGACCAGGGGTTGGTAAACGTCAACCCAAGGCCCAGGAGCGCACCAAGCCCTGGGTACGAGGTTGGTGATTTAACACGACCAATCAGAAGGCGTCTGCAAAAATAACCTCTAAATTTCTCAAAAAAATCATACAAAAAATTCAAAGCAGGTTATAAAATTCAAATTTCTTTATTCGGGACACACTCTGACCCTGATTTGAATACATGTACACGTATCTCCCTACTGCGTCGCCCCTCGAGTGACGTTCCCACCCGGGGCTGTCAGTCTGCACCACGAAAATAGTCCCAAGTCCGAATGACACATATCAGTTGGTTGATAAGTCTCAATGTGTCTGACCAGATATTCATGCATTGGGCAGTACAACCTGATCACGTTCGGGAGTTGAGGAGGTTTCAGTGGATCCAAAATCAGAATGTACACCGAAGACATCCCAACCTCCAACGCACCTGATCAGCTGCATATGGTACAAACCCTGAGAGGACTACATTCAGGGTAGACCACACTGAACTAGGCAGTTGCACCAAAATCGCAGTTGTAAGAAACAGAGCCCTGGCTTTGCCAGTGGCACTAGGATCTAGCTCCTCCAACATTATCATATCAAAAGCGTCAGTGCAGGACTTCGATTCGAAGATATCACTAGAGCCTGCTATGTGGTCAGCAATGCTCGAGCAACATCACTACCAACAGGAGAAGCTGGACCCCGGCAATGCCCGACCTCTGTGACCTTACAACTGCGATTTTTTGTGTAAAAACATAGGAAACGAACAAAGGCGTGGAAGTATGAACTGGCCTCATAGGCCCTGTTCACGCAGATTCGCTTCGATCCGGATCGAGGCGAGTTTACTTGCTTTTTAAACCCGGTATCATGAAAAAGCCATGCGACCTGTATGTTCCATTTTCATGGTAAAAGGTGAACTGGCCGTCTTGAGCCGACTCCGTGTAAAAAAGACCTATTTGTTTGAGAACCAAAAATGGTGAGCGCAGAGCCAACTTGCGCGAGAAAACTCACATGGAGAATTGCCAGTAGCAGGCGCGGATCCGGGGGGGGGGGTCCTGACCCCCCTGCTCGGCACCACTAATTGTTTTTTTCTCAATAATTTGCGACAATAAGCAAAAAAACGCAAGAATAAAGCTTCTGTTTTGATAATGAGGTGCCAGGAGATCGCATCTAAGACCTTCTAGATTTCAAAATTTTCTGGGGGAGGCCCCCTGTCGGCGTGGGTATCTTTGGCGCACGCCTGCGACGACCGCCCTGGGTGGCCCTGACCCCCTCTGCTAAAATCCTGGATCCGCGCCTGAGTAGAGTCCGATTTAGTGAAGGTGGCAGGGTCCACCAGGACTTCACTTGGTGTTGTAGAAATACGTAGGAATAGCGCAGCCACAGGTTAATGAACAGGCCTAGGTAGGTCCACAATGTTTCGAATGGAAAATGA
Source organism: Notospermus geniculatus (assembly GCA_002633025.1). NCBI lineage: Eukaryota > Metazoa > Nemertea > Pilidiophora > Heteronemertea > Lineidae > Notospermus > Notospermus geniculatus. Next base: position 33,050 of record NMRB01002945.1, read on the forward strand.
GATGAAGAACCAGAGTACGTCCAGTCAACAAAGAATTCTGACACAAACTGTCATCGGTTATGTAACACGAACTGTGTATAAATTACTGATCTGTACGATACTGCTGGCAGGCATGGCAGCGCTGAGCCGTAATTTTTTGTCAGCAATGTTTCAGTGCCTTGGGGCCATTCTCTCGGCTTCCTCCTCATAGGCATTATTCTATACTGATGCCAATGATCATACAGTCTTATAAATCCATTTTTTTCATGGTTTGGTTGGTAGGTTTTTGACATCATTCTGATCAGCCTTCAGCCGAAAGACGTTTCCAACAAAGGCTGAGTGTAAACTGCTGATTTCGTGCTGATTTCCTGCTGAACTTGCTGATTTATTCTGCTGAACTTTTTCAAATGGTGCGCATTCCTTTATTTTTAAATATATTTCAATGAAATTTGGTTATATTACAGTCCTGTATCATAACTTTATATAGACAGGGCGAAAATGCTATTTATTTTTTAATTTGGGTGACTTTGATCGTGTTTTTGTGGGCACTTCTCGAGGATCGATCGCGAAGTTCAGCG
>NMRB01002945.1:41939-62186 GCA_002633025.1 Notospermus geniculatus
GGGGGGGGGGGGGGATTGTCCTGATACCTTCATGTACATGTAGTGTATTATAAATCAATGAATAAATCCATCAGTTCTTCCCATTGTTTCCAATCTACGTTTTGTGAGCTTAAATTTAGAAGTCATTTCCCCCCATATTTCTCTCATTATGAGTTTTATCTTAGGAGACAGTTGTCCGGTTTTGAAAAACTAAATCAATTGGAATCTTGGAATTATTTGGATTTATCATCAGCATATCAAATTTTTTGACCGCGTGAATGGTTCAGCCGCATAATTGACGTTCATATATCTTTGAAATATAAATCTACTCACTCATAACTTTGAGGTTAACAAGATACATGCATATGTAGAACTCCTCAAATCCAAACAGTTTCTTCCCGAAATCCTCCTCCTTGGATTTGACCACTCTTTGGACAAGGCACTTCTCTCCTGAAAAAAATATGTATCAGTCGAGAGAAAATGGTGAATTCATTATGAGGCCCATGGACCTTGCAGGTACCGTTCAGCTGCAAAACCCATTAAAGCACCACGGTATTGCCACTTTCTGTCGACAGCCGGCGCCACCGGTACCCGTTCTGCAATACTGTAGTTAAAGCCACACTGTATTGAATTCAGAAATTGCTTACGTCCTCCGACGTTAGTGTAGTGTAAAATGTACTATACTCTATGTGAATGCATTAGAGTTCTGCCAGCAGTTTTTTCATTGTGTGCTGAAAACTAGGTTTTGATTCTTTGAAATACGTATCAGGCAAGCATTTTGGGGACCTTCACGAGGCTATGAGACCTCTGTCTGCACAGTCCTAACACTTTGAAAATGTCGTAAAATTCAATACTGTGAGGCTTTAAGCCTTTCGCCCCAGTGTTGGAGAATGTATGATTACACTACAATGCATGTAGTAGCATGCATAGTTTACCAAGTCGTCAATAGAGGTCTCCCTTAACGCGGGTAGGTGTAATGTAACGCAGGATTGGGAAGCAATACTGTGGTCCTTTTTTAAGGGTTTCCCTGCTAGCGGCCATAGCTGCGTTTTTCCCCCTTTCATATATCATGTATATCGTACGATTTTACCCAATGACACTAATGAAGTTATTGACAAAATTTTAACATAAGTATAAGCTACAATATTCTTACCAAATGCTTCTTTTACATCATCTATTGTTGATGGGTATGGTGAGCCTGAAATTGTCACAAAGTCACAAGTCGTGAATGACAGTAATCAACAGTTCGACTCCAGGCCGGGACGATTTTTTTCACCATTTTTTTCTGTCTCGTGTTTTTCTTTTGGTCTTTTCTTTTTACTGAAAATACTCTAAATCCACCGAACAAAATTACCAAACGGTTCAGGAAAAAAATTAGCGGACGGGACATAGCCTACTAAAATTGTCTAAAAAGGACTACGGTATTTTCAGAATGTTTGTCATTTAAGAACGAACAAAAACTGCTTGGCAATAAAAGCATGTTGCTTTTCCATCGTGCCGTACATAGCAAATGACAAGCACACGGTATCCTAATCAATATGCATTGCTTGCCAAACAAGGACTATTTTCAGCATTAGATGGCAAGCATGCTTGCCAAATAAGGACGAAAACGTGAACTGCCATGTTTGCCAAATAAACCCGGCCTTTACAAACACCCATGATCAACACTTGGACTGATACATGTATGTAAAAAGATCGGCGGTACGTCCGGTAATTCATTTTCATTGACTAAGACTGTGCTAACATACCTGAATGCAAACTAGGGTCATATTCAAAAACTTCCATTAAAGTTCGACAGCATGGTGACATCAGAGTTTGTAGGTGCTGACAATACCTAGAAAAACACCGAGTAATAGATGAGAAAAATTCACTGAAAGTGAATTTATAACCACACCACGCTGGAACATAAAGGCTATATAATCCAATTGCTTCATGTAAGCTGGCCGAGAATCACAAATTTGGTCCGTTTTATCAACAGGTTGGACGGCAGATTCCCAACGGGGATTCCCCGAATCGGACAGCTAACGCCGTCTGTTGGTCATACTTTGAGGCTGGCGTCAACTAAGCAGTTTCAGAGTGCGGGTAACATAGTGGGTAGCGGTTTGAAACTGCTGAGGGAGTTAAAGCGAATGGCTCGCGGGGTTTGTTGTGGCGCCATGACAGTTGGTCATTGATATCAAGCACCATTCTGAGAAAAAGGCAAAAGAAGGATTTTAGTTTAATGGGAAATGCATTAGACAGCCAAACTTTGGAGGCGTATTCTGCAAAATCTGCCGCTTCAAAATCAATGGGAATAGTACAAAATGTACATCTTGACCTAGTGAATTTGAAAACGTCATTAACCCATTTTACAAGGCTTTCAATAGCGTGCGTATGGACGTATTTTACGCACTGAAATCTCAATTTACGCACGAAAAGAATAGCAGTGTTCGTCAAATACGCATTGCCTTGAACTTCAAAGAAGTCAAATACGCTCTAAAATTATTATATGAACGTCGAAATACGCATCAGCATCCCCGCTCCTGGCCGTATTCCTGAAACGCCCAACCCCGGCGGCAAGAAGATGTTTCCGCCTTAGTATTATAGCCAAGTGATAGCGCACAGCCGACATTGGCCTCCAGGGATGGGAGTCATTGACGCATCGGGAAAAAACGGTGGAAGTCAATGACACCCTGACATCAGAAATTAATGAAAGCCCTGATTTTAACAAATTTTTAATGGAACCTCGTCCCCAGTGTTTACATTCGCATATTTGCACAGGTGTTGCATATGGCTGGATCACGGCTTTGCCTGGAGGCTAGATTCACTCTCTATGGAAGGTACCACCAAAAATGTAAACAAACCCCGCGAGCCATTCGCTTTAAGGGCACAGATTCCGAGATGAGGGTTAGTCAACATCACCTTGCTCACCTTTTTTTGTCTGCGAGAGCTACAAATGAACCTCTATCCCATATTCCATCAAACAAGCCCTCTACATCCCTGAAATAATTAATGAAGAAAATCATTAAAATCATAATTTGTAGAAACACATCGGCCATAATCATAAATATACATGCACTTTCATATACATGTATTTCAATTACTGGATTGCTCCCCCAATACCGCTCAGAGTGACACAGAAGTTAGTCTCGCGCAACCAGCCCCTCGGTCATACTCCGAGGTCGCCAGACCGAGGGTCTGGCACGGGACGCAATTCACATTGAATTTTCTTATTCCCAAAATTCAAAATAAGAGGAGCTTCGCTGATTGGCTAGTCACTACCAATGCGTCATGGATCTCAAAAGTTGGTGACGTAGGCTGCAGGAGGAATAATGGCTGCGCCCAGATCACTCGAAGCGTGAAAATTAGCGAGATGAATCGCCTCAATCTGTGTTGTCAAGTCAATTTATAGTGTCTTTCATTGGAATTTCAGGCAAGTATATTTATATTTTTTCGATTGTGGAGGGAATTATGCTATAAAAAGTGCAGTAGGCCTAACAGCAAGGGGTACAAATACTGCAGTTTTACTCGCACGCTGAATGCTTTTTGCTTTGATTGTGCATTGTGTTCTACGTCATCGGCGGTAGATTGTCCGCCATGATGGTTTTTACAAGCAAAAGGTACCATCCGGACCAGACTCTAAAATTGAAAATTGCAGAGTCTGGTGGCACGAGACTACACAGAAGTTGACCGCATTCCCAGGGCCGCATTCCTGGCCAAGTTCACGTGATGGGTACAACTGATCAAATCAATATTCATGAATGAAGAGCATGGACATGGTAGGCCTGGAAAATAGGCCCTTATCCGCTACCTCAGTATGATAATCTTAAAGGGCCACAGTATTGCTTCCCAATCCTGCGTTACACCTACCCGCGTTAAGGGGGGACCTCTATTAACGACTTGGTAAACTACCGCATGCAACTAGTCTCGCGCAGCGAGCCGTTTCGTTCCGCAGTTCTGCTACACAAACTTGTTCGATACCCAGCGGCTGGGTGACCGAGACTGTAATCATACATTCTCCAACACTGGGGCGAAAGGCTTAACTACAGTATCGGAGCATGGTGCCGGTGGTGCCGGCTGTCGACAGAAAGATGCAATACAGTGGTCCTTTAAGTCATAGGTTTGTATACTGAACGGTATTGGGGGAACTATCCAGTATCACCAGACAGAATCACAGGTCACCTTCAGACGGGAATTTACCAGTTTCAAGATGACACATACCGGTACTGAATCTCACCTTGTAAATAAGAACAAATCACAACAATACAACTTTAACTGTCCATCATCGGACTGAAAAAGAAACACGAAAGTTTACGTACATCATTTTTCCTTTCAGAGTAGGCCTAGGAAAAGTGGTTCATACTGGCAGCTGTGAGCTGCAAGTTGTGATTTTCGACAAGCACTTTTCCCTTTGTTAGCATATTTCATCGGTACATTAGTTTGGCAAACAAACCATGGTCCACAACGTCACTCACATAAGGAAGTAGCTCGCTACTTTTAAACGAATTCTACGACTCGCTCTACAGGACAGCAGGGGTGTAGGGTGGAGGGTGCACATGCCCCTCCTGCAGCAGTAAGACTAAGACTAAGAGAGTCCGCTGCAGGCCAGCAAATAAAAACCCCTGTACATGTGTAGTGTAAATTTTGAATATGAAAGAGAAACGGGTTTCTAAGGTGAAAGTCATCGTGTACATCACCAGATGTACACTTTCTAAGGTGAAAGTCTAAAGCATGGCGCACACGAGCAACAAAATCAAGGCAACAGCCGACGAGACCATCGCTGGCGACGTCGTACATGTAGGAGACCATCGCTAGCGACATCGCTCGCCGACCACACTGGCGACCATTTTTGCGAAGAATCCGCAAACGACAGACGACCTCCTGGAGCGACTTACATGTAGGCCACAGACCACCGTCAGGTCGCATCGCATTAGTTTGCGGATCTTTTTCCTGGTCGGCCAACAAGTCGCAAAGATAATCGGCCTTGGCGACCAAAGTTCAACATGTTGAATTTTGGTCGCCAGGATTTGCCGAGCGCAAATATGTTTTTGAGGGGAGGTTTTGTCATAGCATAAATAGTCCGCATATGATGCAACGACCACCTGAACCGATCAGGTAGGCGATGAAACTGATTAGTGGCCTTGCCCTTGGCCTTGGATAGCAGAATCCAGCGGGCAAAAGGCAGATGATCGAATGATTATACCAACAGATCAGGCTTATTACGGGTGCTGACTAGTATTTTAACTGAACTTTTGCGTTATCACTCATACGATACATTTACGGATGAAGCTTACCTTGAACACCGACCCTTTCACTTGTGGAACATCACTTTTTGAATATACGAGACCTTGCTCAGTGAAGAAATCAATGCAGGGTTTTTCAGCAAATTCAACACCAATCACAGTATGCCCTTGTTTGTACAGCCTGAAGTGGGATTTTTAAACCCTTTATAGAGGCCTTGCAATGACGTCATCCTGGCGGCCATGCTGAGGGGCAAGTGGGCAGAAGTGTGAGCTGACCGTGACGTGGCCTGCGTGAAGTGCGTGACGCCAGTGTTTGACGTAACGTCATTGGGACATTTCGCTGCGCCTCTGCAGTATGTGCCCCCCAGCATGGCGGCTTGTGACGTCATTTGCACGGCCTCTATATACCAGTATATCCTGACCACCTGACGTCTAGGACCAGCTGAGAAACCTCCGTAACGCCAGCACCCATGATATGAATGCCACTTAACATACAGTGGAACCTCTACGTTAAGGACACCTTCGGGACTGACAAATGCTGTCCTTAATTGAGAGGTGTCCTGATTAGAGGTTGACATGAATAGAAATGACCAGTTTGGGACTGGGGATTGTCCGGGGATGAATTGTCCTAGATAGAGCCGTCCATATGGCCACCAAAATCACCCTGATTCAATCTGTCTGGTACATCATGTACCAGACAGATGGCATCTATTGACATGATTGACATAGCCATGTAACATGGCTATGAATAGATGCTATCTTTTATATGCACTCACGTGGAAGTTATGTGAGTTTTTGTGCCGATTATACATGTAAGTATAAGGGTACGAAAACAAGCCATACTTGCATTAACACAAAATTGTAACACATGTAACACTACAGATACCGGTATTAACAGACTTACCATATCATATCCAATGTTTTGCCACAGAGTGGTACTAATATTTTTATCTTATCACGTCCTGCTTGTATATAGTTAAAATATTTCACTAGATATCTGTAAAAGAAATGATGCACTGCAGTGGTTACAGTACAGGGCACAATTGACATCCCATGTGCTTCGCGCACCGTGCGCGCGACGTACGAAGCTCTATCGCGCACCATTCTCGCGACGTGCGCGAAGACTTCGCGAACTCGGCGAGAACAGTGCGCGATCATTAACTGCCGACGTTCGCGCACCCTTCGCGAAGCCTAGCCGCGTAGTGTTCGCGAAGGTCCAGTCTTCGCGATGTTATGAAGAACAGTCTGGCTGACGGTGTGTAGCCTACGACAGGCCTATGTAGTCATGAAGGCCTTGCGGACCATGTTTACACGGCGTCACGACGTCGCAAATCATCAGCACTGTGTTGGATGCACTACATATCACACCACTCGTGTTATGGGTGGCACATTTGGTTGTCTACATTAGTGTAGGCCCCGGTTGGCCAAGCCTAGGCCACGACGGTGTGGTAGGCGTACCGGTATAAATTTGTGGATTCACTTGTTGGCCTACGCTTAGGATACATTTAAATTAGGGTAAGCCAATGTCCGTAGCCTCACCATCAGCTCAGCTCCAGCCGCCAGCATCGGGCATCGGTGTGGATAGGCCTAGCCGCCGGTAGGCCCTGTTCGGGCCAAGCCAAGCATGCAAGGCCTAGGCCTGCTAGCCCTGCCTATAGGCCTACAGGCTATAAGTGTGATGATGACACATGTTCAGTAACGACGCCTTGTAGGATGTAGGCATGGTAGGCCTGACAAGGAGGCCTACGCCTAGGCCTACCCTAGCCTAGGCCTAAAATCGACAATTTCAAAACCATGATGGCTTGGCAACTGCGAGGATCAGAGAGTAGCCTATTCGCGAAGATCAGCTTGTGTCGATGATCTCGCGAAGGGTGCGCGCACGGTCGCGAGATAAAGTCACTGTTGTTCGCGCACATCACGCGAACCCTGCTCGCACCCTGCCCGAACGGTGCGCGAAGTGTGGCGATTAAGTTTCGCGCACCCTACGAGAATGATTCGCGCAGGGTGCGCGAATTCAGGGATGTCAATTGTGCCCTGTACTGTACTTGTGGAAAAAACTCAAATTTTTCACAGAAATTGCAGGATTCTCCACAGGGTTTGAAACAGACCGGGCGCTGGTGACGTAACATGGTTACTGATATCAGAAGCTGCTGCCGCACGCACGTCTTCAGCGGGGAGTCTGCGGGNCCCCCCCCCCCCCACCCGCCACCCATTTCTTTTTGACTTTTCATCAAACATGTCAAAGGCAACAAAATCTATAATTACCTGTTTACATCAGCCATATGCCACCTTGCTTCATTCTTTTTCCAGTATGACACCCAGGTACTGGGGTCATCATCAGGATTCCGCTGAACAGACATCACCGTTTTTCACAAGTGTCCTGTCTCTCTCCTAATAGTGTTTTTTGATTACAATGATATCTTTTCAGAAGGAGATCTGAAGGAAACAAATACTTTTATCACAATGGATTAACAGTGTAGGCCTACCGACTCTAATTGATAGGATAATCCACACCACATAGGCCTAGGCCTATTTTGAAATTGTCATTTTTCGTATTGACTGAAAGCATACAGGCCTGCATATCACAAGTAGGCCAAGGCTGTCACAGGACGAGGTAGGCCTTGAGCCTGAATAGGCCTAATAAGCATAGAGGTCGGCTTTACAAAGAGCTCGCTGCGGCACTGTCATTTTTGCATTCTCTGTCAAGTGTCGTGTGACTGTGAAGGGTCATTGTAACATGACATTAAAGGAGCTGGACGTCCAAGTTGTAAACACTGGTTTGTTTACAAACAGTGGCCAGCAAACTAGTTTTATTCCTTCGTGAAGGTGGCAGCACCAGTGATCGTTAGACTGGTGCCCGGTCCAATGCAACTCACTCACGATATTCACGTCAGTACATATCACCGACAATAGGTGGCAGCACCGCAGGCGTCGCGTGGATAGAGAACCAGTGAGTGAGTGTTTACAACTTGGACGTCCAGCTCCTTTAAAAATTCAATAGGCCTAGGCGAGTGCGCTCGCTAGGCTTATGAATTTTTGATGACATACGGTAGCCTAGGCCAAGGCTACAATACAATAGGCCTAGGCCAATAGCCATCTCATAGCTAGGCTAGGCTAGGCCTAGGGGGAAGGCCTTGGATTGGTCTGCTCTTCAGCAGGGGTAGGCCTAGGCCTATTACGTGTATTACGCTAAAGGCCTACATGGGCCTACAGGCCTACGGCCTGCCAAGGCCTAGCTTACCTACCTGCACCACACATGCACAATCAGCATGATCAGACAATCTGACGACAGTCACAATGCAGGAAGGTTGTATAGACCCCTTGCTAAAGTCGGCCATTTTGTCTCAGAGGGTAATAACAAACACTGAATGTACAGTGAATGTACACCATTGATGCACAGCATGTTTTAAAACCTGCAATTACACAAAACTTCTTTGAAAAGTTCCAAAATGAACACCTGCTCAGCAATGCTACATATGTGATGAAATGTGCCCAGGCTGAAATTTGTGAAGATATTTCACACAAAAAATTTTAAAAGACTTTTATCATGCCCGTTTAGGACAAACCTCAGCTCCAGGTTTCCAGGCTCCTATCCCACAGTGTGAAACATGATGATTCATAAACCTGGACCCAAGGTTGGGTAAGCAACAAAAGTCTGTTTTTTTCTTTCCTGAATTACTATTTCACCAAAAGTAAGCCAAGGCTCANAGGCTGGTCGGCCATTTTGTTTCGACATTGTAACGTTGTCCATCCTCGGTGTTATCACTGCCTAAAATGTGCCTTAATCCACTGAATAACTTCAGATTCTACAATAAATAAAATTATTCCACCGATATAATGCGCAAAGAACCCATTTATACGTGAAAAAGTATCAGCATTGGTCTGCACTATATCATCAAGTGCGGACGGTTACGGTCAATGTCACAGACGACCCACTCACTGCGGCGAATCACTGAATTATCTCGTGATTTGCGAGATGATTACTACGCCGAGGCTCCTATATACAGTCGAGGTAGGTTACGATGGCCGCCCGAATGTAGCCGAGTACCTCCGAAGATGACGTCGATTGATCATGGCTATGAGCGTATGGGCGGTTATTGGTGTACCTCAAATTACCATGACGTCATCATATCAGTGGACGCTAGCTGGCTGTTACAGCAGTGGGGGTGTAGATTTTGCGCGTTTCATCCTGGGGTTTCATCATCATCATCATCATAGCGTCATGTCCCGATTGGGGACTTTTCTAATGTTTAGATCTACCCTTTCGTTAGCAGGTACGCTCTTCGTATGATTTGTCCCAACTAAGTCGTGTTCCTCGCTTCTGTGTTGTAGCCTATCTAGACTAGGTGTCGCAGACAGCACCTTGAATCGAATCCGACAATTAGCCTACATTTAGGGCCTACATCCAAGCGCACATTTGCGGCAAAACTCAATGCGTTAGGGGGTGTTCTATAAAATCGACTGACCTGGCTGAATGACGAGTCGACAGCGTTGGGTCAGTCGACTTTAAAACACCCCTAACGCACTGAGTTTTGCCGCAAATGTGCGCTAGGCTTTAAGTCAGGCGCACATGTGCGGCAGGGGTGTTTTTAAAGTCGACTGACCCGGATAAATGACGAGCCGACAGCGTAGGGTCAGTCAACTTTAAAAACACCCCTACCGCATTGAGATTTGCCGCACATGTAGGCTCCACCCACCCATCGGACCCCTGTGATTCGTGAAACGCGTTTCAGAGGGGTCCGATTTGGAGAGCTCAGATGTTGACTTTGCGTAATCCCATTGTTTTCCTTCTCTGCCTTATTATCACTTAAAGGAGCACGATATTTTCCACTTTTTGTCGACAGCTGGCGCCACCGGCGGTGAATGCGTCATTCTCCAGCACCGTAGTCTTGACTTTCGCACGCGTGTTGGAGAATGTATGATTACAATACAATGCATACGTGGATACCCGAGGAACGAGAGTAACTCTACATGGGGCGAGGCTGACAAGAGGTAGTTTAACAACATTGTCAATAGAGGTCTCCCTTAACGCGGGTATGTTTAGCGCAGGACAGGGGGAAGGAGTGCAGTGCTCCTTTAAACTACATCCTTCTCATGTAGACATCAACTGATGTGATATTTTCGACCATGTTCCGCCGCGATGATCGCGGATTCGAAATAAAGTGTAACATAGAGCCATCTAGCGGATGAATCCAGAAGTTCTTTATATCCGTATCCTTACATAGGGGATGAAATAGGCTCCTGACCTCTTGAAATAATTCACCAGATCTTTTCTCAACAAGAGGATTTTTAGGCAATGGTATAAAGAAAAGGGCATGCGGTCCTGGAGTGCAAAATATGTATACCATACCACCCCAGGGGTCACATTCAATCCGGACACGCCGACAATGTTTGAGCGCCCTTGCGGACTTTACAAAGTGTTTTTCAGGCCTGTAGTCAAATTCTTTACGATGAGCTACAATATGAGGGTATTTGATTGTGTACAGATTGCTGTTCCAAATTCTGAAGTCACGTCTAACGTTTACAATGGTACCATTGCTGACGAGGATTACTAATTGATTATTTTTAATTTTTTCCTCAGTTTCATAGACGTTTACGTGAAAATGGCCAGACGTCAAACATCGAAAGACAAATACCTTTCCGTACATTCCAAACTCAAATCTTACATCTATTTCTCGGTAGCACATGTCAGTTTTTGGTAATAAAACCCTTCCCTCAAACTTGCCACTAGAAGTGTTGAAGAGATGGATTGTTTTGTCGGGGCCTTGTGGTTCATCTTTCCTATAACATGCAATGCATAACTTATACATGCGGCTTATCCGGCATCCTTCTTCGGCTACTTCCCATTTGTAGATGACTCCATAATATTTTTTTTGTAATTCGTACACTTGGACTTCATAGTACGGGCGTTCGTTAGGAGTTTTAATGACGATGATCCTTCCAGTACCCCTTACGAAAAACCACCGGTCTAACTGAGATGTAACCAAGTGAGGTAATACGCAAACTCTCCGATTTAAGACAAAACGCAGCTGAGAGGCCTTATGAATGTAAAGAAAAGTGCCCATGAAGCGAGACAGCATCATTAAAGCACCACTGCAGTCGACCCGCAAAGGTCCTTTTCTACGGCAGATTTATTTTGCGCGCGGGAAAATAATAGGCGATCGGGGCCCTCGACAAGGCTCCTCGAGCATGTCGAGTACCTCATTCGAGAAATCGGACACCTAGCACAAACGTGCGTTTATCGAGAAGACCGTTCATATTCAACCACATAAACCATACATCAGTATTTAGCTAAGACATTGACCTTTCCATTAGTGTAATTTATTTTGGAATAATGCAAACGAGTGAAGAGAAATCGTTTAAGAAATTTCGTCCTCCGCACAGAATTGAGGTCACTTGGAGTAGAGCGTTGTTAAAAACATCGCCATAACTCCATAAATACTTGCCTGCATAAAACCAGAAAAACTGAATGGATGGAGAAACTATCAACCTCCAATCTGTATTAATTTCATACATCGGCATGGTATTCCAAGTTTTTGTACGCAGTTTGAACAGCAGTAGGTAACGATTCTCGCAGCCATAAACCTGGTTCCTTGGCGGCCGAGTGGCGCTGACTGACGATTCGACCAGTCAGCGCCACCGTCGGAGCCCATGGAACCAGTTAGACAATGGATAAAGCGAAAGAGATTTCTTGAAAATGTGGTTGTGTTTCGGGGTGATTGTCAACCCCTCAGACATGCGTGCATAAAACCACGCTTCGCATGTGGATTCTTCTATGTTATAACAACCCGAATGACCTAAGCAGAAGTTTCAAAATACTATTCCAAGAAAGTGTACGCACTTTGAAGAACGCCTGTTTTCGAAAACACAAGGTTACCTTTCGATCGACAACTCGGCTAAAACTGAACCGATTTCGATGAAATTTTCGGCAACTTTCGTAGAGAAACATCCATCAACATGTAAACATCACGCCACCTTCAAACGTCTTACTAATCGTGCGTAATTAGTGATTGTTTTATAGCGTCTGCTACGCCTACGTCACTGCCTCGCTTTCGTTCAGTGATTTAGCTGTTAGTACCGCCAAATACCGCGGCTGACACGTCGTGGCGCTGTTCATACCTTTGCGGGTCGACTGACTGTATGCATCACGTTTTTCCATCTCGAAGCGGCCGAGGTAACGTTTGACAAGACTGATTGTTCAAATCTATTTATCCGAATAATCTAATTACCAGTTAGGCATTGAGACTGTTGCCACACATACAATGTACAAGAATGAGTTGACGCATGATACCTTACGTGATGAAGGGTGACGCTATGCAGCACGTCGAACTTTTCAAGTGATGAAAATGCTGGCGGCCATTTTTCTCAGCTACGGTTTCGACGTAGTATCAGTCGAGCCGAGGTGTTACCACTGGCGGTCGGACAGGACACCAGTCTTTTCACATTGGTTCCCCATTCCGCCGCCAGGGGATGGATACCGAGACACACCTCATGCATACAGCGACACTTTAAAAGCAATGAATTTAAAGGGCAACGGTATGTGATCCCTAATGGGTAATTTGCTGCCGACGTAGAGGGTGTCACCTAGCGGCAGCAACACGAACTACAAAAATGCCTTACAAAATATACGTAGTAAATCGGGTCAATTCGTCGACAACGTAGTTAGTCCCTGGGTTGGAGATTGGCGTGGTGGCGCCGGCTGTCGAGAAAAAGTGGCAATACCATGGTCCTTTAAAGCCCAACACTATGCATTAGGTTTTGAGTCTCGCGCCGGCCGACGTAACCTTTCACCTTTGGTCAACGTGCTCGCCAAGACCGTTCAAATCGACCGGTCAGAATGATCTAAATTACCAGTAAGGTAATGTGTGTGTTCTACGACATATAAAAGTGAGTTGAAGCAAGTGTCCTCACCTGATGAAGGGTTATTCACGCTATAACGCCACGTTGAAGTTGTGAAGTGATGAAGCTACGATGTTGTTGTGTTGACTGGTACCTACGAGCCAAGCCTTAGTGTCATCACTGGCTATGCACGTACAGGATACGGGACTAGTCTCATTGAGGTGGGGAGGGAGAGAGAGTCACCTATTGCATATTGTTGGGCTTTAATATAGAGAGGATGCGCAGCGGCCCGACTCCGACTTCAACTACGAGAATGAATTGCAGTCCGCTATGGACATCCTTGATAAAAACGATGTGATAGAAGTTTTCAATTCGTCAAACACCATAAATTGAAGGCAGAAGAAATTGGCCTTATAAATCGGAAGTGCGGATAAATAATGAATATTGAAGTCGTAATCCTAGTCGTTACGACTTTGAAACACGACCATGACGACTATGATACTTGCGATTTATGCGCACTTCCGATTACGAGTCAAAATTATTCTGCCACAAAGTTATGGCATTTTACGATTTGCAAACGTCTATCAAATCGTTTTTATCAAGGATGTCTACAGCGGACTGCAATTCGTTCTCGTAGTTGAAGTCGGAGTCGGAGTCAGAAAGCTGATGCAGTTCCTCCACAGGATTTAATGCCGTTGATATGCGGTCCATACACCGTACTATCAGCTCCACTACGTGGGGCGACCTGACCGCAGCGTACCTTGCTTATTCAATCACTTTATAGACATTTACACAGTTTATGATTGTGGGTCCTTTATATTTTCTGAAACGTAAATGAAAAACTTCCCCGCTTTTACCATCGATAAAAAGTGTAAAGGACCTGCCATTACGTGTAACAGGAGACCTCAACATCTTACATGGCGGAGTCAGGATTATGTTCGACATCCTGACGGGAGCCGTTTTTTTATTCAATGTGTGTTGACTAAAACAATCTATTTCAAAAAAGGATAAATGTGCCAATGAAACTGTAACAGGACTGAGTAAATACATACCAAACCTACTGTTATGCGCAAGTAAACGAGGGCGATTCCCGTTCGTGGACAAGAGCTGACGCTGACGTGAATCAAAACTCGTACTTATGTTTCGAAAAATCAGAAACCCAAGGGTCTCCGAGGTTGGAGCAAAAAGTAAGGCAGCGTCATCGTGAAAATTGAATATAAAGTCGGCAAACATCACCTGCGGTAAGTGTAATTTCACTTTTACTTTACGGGATGGTGTGTAAACAAGCTGCTTGCTTTCATTTCTAATGGCGAAGAAACGGACAGTCAGATAACATTGACCGTGAACTGTTGAAAAGAAAGCCAGTTTATGAAGGTTAATACCATGAATATGCCACCTATGATCGTCATTTACATTAAGACATCTGTCTGTTTTATCCAGATATAGATATCCAACTCTATTTCCAGCAGCAAGGTTATATACATTACCCTTGGTATTTATACAAAGCTTTTTTCCCGATTTCTTTTTCATGAAGCGAAATATAACGAAGTGTTTTTCAGTGAGAAGACGCCAGGTGGACCATCTCCCACTAAACTCGTAATACGTTGAGTTATAAAGAATGTGATAAGTTGTGGAACTGTTATCAGCGCGGTAAACAAGATTTCTGACCCAAGGCACTGGTTCCTCAACATAATCCACCACCAACCAAGGCAAAATTGGATGGAATCGTGCGCCACATGAGTTCGGGTTTATTTTATTCGAAATCTTCACGGGGGGAATGATTGAGAATCTTCTAACCAAACGATATTTTGAAATTGTGTTCACCTACCCGTCACGAACAAACAAAGTGCTAAAGTCCGAGTATCGCCTACATTTTACAATTTTAGAAAATTAGGGAGACTGGGATTTGGCCTAGTGGTTGGCGTGTTGCCCTTGAGTGCTGGCGAGTGACGCCTTAAGCTCTAGCGTCCAATGGAACTACATGTACCTAGTAAGTCACATTTTTGGAAAAACTGAGTTAAGGCCAAATTCGTACTTCATAGGTATTTTTTCACCATAATAAACAGTTTTTGTTTACAAAATGTCAGCCAAAGCCTCAGAATGAGAAAAGTAAAGCATAGTAAGTGCACCACTCGGTCAATGCTTCCCAAAGTAAAACCTATTAAAGGGGAACTGACCACTTTGCCAGCCAAACTGGGCTACCTACACCTCAAAATGCCTTATGATATCACTTCAGGACTCCCAACAGTTTGACTTGAAAATCTCCACCCATTTCCGAAATAAACACCAAATTGTAATTTTCGAATTCAAATTTCCCGCTCAATTAGTGATGTCATTCAGAGAACCATTACAATAGTGACCATTGCAAAGTGTGCTATATCTGTATCTAAGACAGCTGGAAAGAATATATTTCTAATGTCAACCGTGTTGCCGTGATTGAAAATCAATTAGTTACCCTGTGGGGATCTTTACACTTGAAATTCAGGTGAAAATTCAGAAATAATTGAAAATACCATATTTAGAGATTTCGATATCTTAATCAATCTCGACAGTTTGTTGAATAATAATACCCTTCCTGAGGCAGTTAGTGTTTACTTTGGACTTTTCCTCCTAAATCAACACATTGAGTCAGAAAGTGCACTTGACAGGCTCTCTAGGATAAAGATTTGGTACATTTTACAATGGATGACTATAGAAATGGTTCTAGGTATGACATCACTAATTGAGCGGGAAATTTGAATTCTGAGAAATACATTTTTGTGTGTAGTTTAAAAATGAGCTGAGATTTTTTCACCAAATTTTTGCCAGCCATAGAGTGGTGTCATAGCCATTTGGAACACCCAAAATCATCATTATATTTGAAGGGGTCAGTTCCTCTTTAAGAGCACACTTGCCTGCTTTGTTCAGTGATATGCACATGTTACTTACTATGTTTTTCCTCTGTACCTCATGTGAGTCACTGAAGTGTGCTGGAGTGTTTACGAAGTTCGAAATGGTTTTAATTTTAAAATTAATAAACTTTCTATTCGTCTATTCACAATTTGTCTCATTTATTACTCCAAGGGACATCAGTAAGCATCAGAATTGTGACTTGCTAGGTTTTTACCTTTGCAAAGTCAGCATGAAAACAGGGTTTGTTCGTCTGACATAGCAAGTCGCATTTAATCCTGTTATATAACATTTTTTTTAAAACATATCAAAATGTACTTCAGAACAATTAATTAGGCCTAGGCCTAGAAGTGTTTTCCACAACAAAACTCTTCCAAGTTGTCATTCCAACTCTTAATATTGGACCTGGAAATATAAACCCATTTTTCTCGAAAATACCAAAATGTGACATACTAGGTAGTTCCATTGGACGCTAGAGCTGCATTTAGCTGACACACGGAATGCGGATTGCGGAACGCGGAAGCGGAAAATGCATTGCATTTTCGCATACAAAATATCTTTCCGCCAGGGTTTCCGCGTCCCTATACCGCATTCCGCGTGTCAGCTAAACGCAGCCTTAAGCTACGTTTAGCTGACACGCGGAATGCGGATTGCGGAACGCGGAAGCGGAAAATGAAATGCATTTTTGCATACAACATATCGCTTCCGCCAGGGATTCCGCGTCCCATACCGCATTCCCGATGTCTGGTAAACGCAGCTTTATGCGAGGGTCCGCGGGTTCAAGTCCGGTAGGAAGCTTATGGCCTTCACCTTAGAAACCTGTGATTATTTCATGCCCTTAGAAAATTAGGGGACGTAATGCTGATGAAGATGCTTTTTGTTTCATTGAAAAATTCGAATTGGTTAAAAAGTTTAACATATAATTGATTTGGTCTGAGGAGCATGTTGGGCCTAACTTGATGACGTCATCGCAGGAATTTGCATAATGAGGATGCATTTTAGCGCTAAAAGTGGACTTATGCAACTATTCATGTGAAAGAATGAATTCAGAAATTTGTCAATTAGTAAATATGTAAATGAAAATGAACTTTATCTGCACATTGGATGACTCAGATTTGATTCCATTTATTCCTACAATGACATCACGCATAAATTAGCATTTTCGACCCTGGCTAGTTCCCTACTCTACGGCATTTTCACACCTTCATATCTCCCAAACTACTCATCCGAATTTGATGAAACAAAAAGCAAAATATGTCTATTTTGTATTCTATACACTTCAGTAATAACCTGAGCAGTCAATTTTTGGATGCAACTTCCCGGCTCTGCCCAGTTCTGTAGTTGATAAAATTCGGTTTCGCAAGTGTAGTAATCATACCCCTGGCGTAACCGTCCTTTATCCACCAAAGTGCTGGGAACTACCGCGCAGCATGAAGATGAAGGCACTAAATTTCGTGTTTTAGGAGAATTGTGTGGAGGGGGTGTTTGTTTGTTCGTCTGGCACACCTCAACAGACAATTCTTCATGGAAACTGGACAATCTTTCCCTTGTTTTAGGCCTACATCAATCGAATGCTTAGCATGACAGCATTGTTCATGGAGCTTTGAAGAATTATGCTTCTTCTTTCTCCTTGTGGCTTCGTCATCATCAGAATCGTCTCCAAGAGAACAGTTCGTTTTGAATGACAGCAAAGTCATATCATCATCATCACATTTGCTGCCATCGAAATCAAAACTGGACGCCATTTTCCTAGAGTACTGAGTCTCGCTCAACGCATTGTTCATTTGTTGCGAACAACGTGCACATATTCAACACAGATCACATGCACGTGCAAGTCCGTGAGCAAGAGTAACCAAACTAACCTTGACCCATCTCGTTTCCAGGGTCGTTCCGCATTCGAACACGTAGAAATTTATTGAAAAAAGTATTTCTGCACAATGAAATGATAACGTATTTTGATGGGGGAGAATTTGCGTAGAATTTGAAGAAAAAAACGTAGCAACGTAAAAAGCATCCCTTCTACGTAGCAAATACGTAAATTACGTTGGGGTACGAAGCTCTGCCTCCCAGAGGGTCAAAATCCACTGAGAATATTTACGCTCCAACTTTAATTAGCACGCCCAAGTGGTTCCACCAGACTATCCTTAACTAGGCCTACAGTAACCATGGTAACCATCACAAAAAATCAGACACTGCCAAAAAATCTTTACGAAATTTTCGTAAGAAGATTAAAACTGTACATCGATGATATGTCCTCCAGAGATCACTTACCGTCTTTTCGTACATCCTGGCTGATTTATACGGAAAAGCTTCGCTTTTATCCATGCAACTTCCTCTTCTTTTACTGAGCTGACAAGCCAAGGACAGGTCAGTACCAACAACAGCAAATGTTGAACATCTCTTCCAACACAAGGCGGCACATATCAGGATAGATGTGATAGGTTTATGGACAGAATCCGGTTGGGAAATTCCCCAGTGGGGAACGACCAATACAAAATATTTGCGACGAATATTCATCACGATGTCCTTGACCCAGTTCAACGCGGGCGAGATGTCGGAAAACGATAGAACCGCTCGGAGCGCCTCCCAGTGGGGTAGTTCTTCAGCTCCTCACTGAGAAGCTATTCAGCTGCGGCGATGTGTTCATTCGATCAGTGAACCTCGTCCCCTCGTGGATATCCTTCGAAGGCCAACTCAAACATCTCCGCATTTTTTCCGCTCGTCCATTCACTACGTTTTTGCAGAGTGCAAATTCAAACTTGTACTGTACTTCGCTTTCACATAGCAAATTCAAATTTATACTTACTTCGCCTCCACATAGCAAATTCAAATTTATACTGTACTTCGCTTCCACATAGCGAATTCAAATTTATACTGTACTTCGCTTCCACATAGCAAATTCAAATTTATTCTGTACTTCGCTTCCACACAGCAAATTCAAATCTATACTGTACTTCGCTTCCACATAGCAACTTCAAATTTATACTGTACTTCGCTTTTCCACATAGCAACTTCAAATTTATACTGTACTTCGCTTTTCCACATAGTAAATTCAAATTTATACTGTACTTCGCTTCCACATAGCATACACAAGTGGTCTATCAGTTTGGGTAAGAAAGATTTAAAAGTTTAACTTCTGGAGTAGAGTTAAAGAGGCTGTCTCTCGCCTTAAAGCGAACTGGTCGTGCCAGTCAAGTGTCTAAATGGACGATCAAATGCCACCATCTTGAATCTATTACATAACTCACATCGGGAATTCATTGCCTACTAAGAGCATATTCCCACTTCTGCTTTGGCTTTGCTTCAATAGCATTTAGAACATGGTCAACTGCAAATCCAGGCTCATCTACAGATGTAATATGCTAAAATACGAAATTAGTAATTTTGAAATTGTGAATTTCGTGGGCCACGAAATTATTCTTAGTGTCATTTTTGACTGCGACTAAATCCCTTTTATTAGATGACCAGCGTCCCTCTAAAAACGCGGATGTTGTATAAAGATGTAACACTTTTGATCAAAGAAAGTGTTTGATAAACAACATCCCATTAATTAGGGCCTATTCCTTTACATGAACAACTTTTAATAAGCTTGATAAAGGAGTATGCAAAAAGTAAAAAGAAAAATTATTTATTTGTTGTGAAATCCTACAAACCAGGAATAAAAAGTGTTACATCCTTGCGCTCGGAGTAGAACGACGAGAAGAATTGAATCTGCGATTATCATAAGTATCACTTCCTCCATTTTGTTTAAAATGTAATATTGTAGTCTTCGACCTACCAGTACTCCAGTCTATTAAAGGGACCCTATAGTCAGCTAGCTTTTGGGCTCATATCAGTGTGGTCACTTCACTCACAGGTGGCGCTAGCAACTGACATCCTACGGATTTTGGTACAAATGTACATGTACACTCTTAGCCGAAAAGGTTCCAGATAGAACCTTTTAGGGTTCTTTGACGTGCTACACCTGGAGAACCCCAAAAGTTCTATATAGAACCCTCTGAAAGGGTTCTGTTAAGGAACCCTTTGGTAAAGAACCCTCACAACACTAAAGGGTTCTGTTGAAGAACCCTTTGGCAAAGAACCCTCAAAACATTAAAGGGTTCTGTCAAAGAACCCTTTGGTAAAGAACCCGTTGGTGAAGAACCCTCAAAGCACTAAAGGGTTCTGTTAAAGAACCCTTTGGTAAAGAACCCTCCAAACACTAAAGGGTTCTGTTGAAGAACCCTTTGGTAAAGAACCCTTTGGTGAAGAACCCTCACAACACTAAAGGGTTCTGTTAAAGAACCCTTTGGTAAAGAACCCTCAAAACACTAAAGGG
>NMRB01002946.1:3142-30502 GCA_002633025.1 Notospermus geniculatus
TTCCCCCCCCCCCCCCGGCTGCGTCGGCCCTGTGCCCGCTTTCATAGCAACCACGCACAGAATTGTGGCACCCGACTGTAAACATCTATCCAGACTCTGAACCCATGGTTTCCCGCTTTCTAGCCATTTGTTCTCTGCACTACACCAATTAACCTGGATCACTCGGTGACTCATATCTTTTGTACCCTTCATTATCGTTTGAGGTCTTTCATTAAAAAATCCAAATAATACACATTTCATCGATTTGACATTAAAATAACACACGTTAAAAGTCACACTAGGAAAATTGATAAATTTTTTGACGAGGTAATTATTCCAGTATGTTGATGTGCGCACGCCAACAGCGTATAAAATCAATATCTCCTTGTATGGTAGCTAATGTAGCCTCCCTGTCTCCCCTCCTATTGAATGGACCGCTCCTCATCTCTTGCCTCTCAACCACAAAGGACGTCGATACATTGCTTCTCCTCGCTGGATTACCAAATTCTGACAAATTTTTCGGATAAACGTGTAATTTGTACAGGTAGGTAATTTTCTGAACCAGCCATTCAGTTTCCACCTCCAAACTGGAACAATTGTGGATTTGTCAGAAATTTTCTTCGCCGGTATCCTGAAGTCTGCATTTGGTTATTCTCGGCATATATTAGGCAAAATGACAGCACGTGCCAGATTTACATGTATTGTCCTTTGCTTCAGATCTTCTACAGTTCCTATTGTTCAGTACAATTGCCTGTTTCCCAAGAATGTGACTCGTGGCGGTTCCATCTTCATCGAGTGTCCAATGTCACCTTTGAATAAATCCTGCCAAAAAAATTTGACATTGACATAATGCCATGATAATGTCTTGATAGTCTTTTGGAATCACTGACCTGGAAAATCCACCGGTGTCTGCATATTTGAGTGGGTCCTCAATTTTGGCAATAATAGTGGATTTATTCTGGATTTGAGTATCTGCTGCGTCAGTTATTGAACTGCTGCAGTGCATGGCCATGTATGCAAATTGGACCAGAATTCAACATTACTTGCATACTATTAGACACTAGCTTTAGTATCCGGTAAACCGGGTTTGTGTTATTGTATAAGATACGGTACTTTGTGGACATTTAGCCCAGCTGCTGACGTACCTCAGTGACGTGATGACGTCATTACGTCATGCAGATATCAGACGGCAACGGTGATGACATGCATGACGTCACAGAATGTTTGTGACGTCATTGCTTTTGAATTTGATGCAATTTCACTGAAAAATGCTTCTTAAAGCAGTTTGGCCGATTTTAAAATTTTAACCTTGAAAAGATCACTCCTTGTATCAAGAGCAATCGAATAAGGTCTTGCTCAGCTCCCTCCATGGACCAGGCGAATTTGCTTTATACATGTATGTATTAGATGTATTAGATTTACTTGCATACATGTACTTATTATTTTTTAGAAGAAACTCACTGACCTATTGGGTACATTGTAGGTTCAAAACATTTTGTCTGAATGTCAATCTGTCATCGTATTAAATATGAAATATGAGTTATCTGTATGAAAAGTTGACATTTTAGAGTCGACAATATGTCATTTTCACCCACAGAAGAGGCTTGGCTGTCTTCATGTGATGCAGGAAGAATTAGAGCTGCCATCAAAAGGTGTTGGACCGTGAATGGACCCATTACAAACCCATTACACTGCAAAAGTGTCCAAACCCTTTTCCTCCGGAATATCTTTCCTCAATAGAAGACCACTTCCTCAATGAATTTACCAGGGCCATCAGGTTTTTTGGTTGGCTCTGGGAAGGCAACTGCCCCCCCCCCTAAATACGGCCCTGTTAACCTGGGAATTGGCTACATTACATACATACATAATGTCACAGCTAGAATTTGGTAAAAAACCGCTGTGATAGAATCTGATGCCTCTGTCTTCCTGATGTGCCCCTTTTGTCAGAGGATTAAGGGGCTTGTTCTCTCTAGAGTCCAATTCAATGTTGCCGCTTAATCGGTAAACGTATTGTTGGGGGGAAATCCTGTATCAGGGGCATTAGATTCTATTACACCGGCATCTCTGGTCCTGCCTCGCCGCTCCTGCTGCGGTCATTGTCTAGACCCCCCGGGTCTGGACCTCGGTTGATTCAGTGTGAGTCAACTTGACACAGCTTAAACAAGATTTCATCGCCATCTGTTATTGTTCAATTTATTAGACCATAAATCATAATTCCATGTGTTGAGATAAATCTCTATAAAAAAACCCGTGAGAGTAAACGATAACATTTACGACGACGCACATTTCCACTCATGCACTTTAAAACCATATCGCACATGCACCACTAAACTGCACCATGCGATATAAACGCATGCACATGGACGCATGTGTATTAGCGTGGAACACATGCTCATCAGAGCAGCATGCGTGTTCTATGTTTAATGATAACATGGGCTAAATCCGTTCAATATTAATAGAAAATCACTCCCACTCGTGTAATCTCATGCCGATGACAATATTCGTTGATTGATTGTAATAAAGTGATATTTCCAAGGTAACCTATTAACCCTTTAGCACCTGAGTGAAGTCTTGTGATATTTTTCCATTTTTCCCTGAAGGGTTTTAAAGGTGCTCTAGTTCGAATTGTAAACATTACGGTGTGCCACCTATTGTCAACTTCTGGTACTAACAAATCAGATAAAATCGAATTAAATCTCGCCATTCACAACTTTTTGTTTGTTTTTGAGCGTAAAATCATAAATATATTTCAGTTACAAGAATATTTATCAAGATAGATATAAAAATAGATAACATTAATGTTTTGGTATACTTGGTGTTGCCACCGAATCCAGGTAAAAAAGGCACTGGTAAAAAAGGCACCGGTAAAAAAGGCACGGTAAAAAAGGCACTGGTAAATAAGGCACTGGTAAAAAAGGCACTGGTAAATAAGGCACTGGTAAAAAAGGCACTGGTAAAAAAGGCACTAAAAATTAGGGGGGTAGGTAAAAAAGGCACTACCACAGAAAATGAATGGCTTGTTCAGGGCAGTTCTGTGGCATAAATATGATGCTTTACTTTCGTTGATAACTGCATATTTCCAGATGTTTTGACATTTTGAAATGGACTTGCACTCAGTGTTGTCTGTGAGGGGCTGAGTGCATGGGATAGGGGCCGCATCCAGGGGCCTGCTCAGGACCATCCCTATGAGTGCTCAACTCAGACCATGATATAATATTGTATTAAATTTTACCGACCATAATATCCAAGGCCACTGACCTGGGTATGTTCAATGACGCTCCTGCCTGTGGTCGTGATCACTTCAATACCAACGACCGCAGTGCCCTTTTCTTTGGCCCATGCCAAGTGGTCCAGCTGATCAAGGTCAGGGCACTTTAAATGATCCTGAGCAGCCCCCCGGATGCACCCCTATCCCATGCTCTGAGCCCCCTCATAGACAACAGTGACTGCAAGTCCATTTGACCATATCAAAACATCGGGAAATATGCAGTTATCAACGAAAGTAAAGCATCATATTTATGCCACAGAACTGCCCTGAACAAGCCATGCATTCTCTGTGGTAGTGCCTTTTTTACCTACCCCCCTAATTTTTAGTGCCTTTTTTACCAGTGCCTTTTTTACCAGTGCCTTATTTACCAGTGCCTTATTTACCAGTGCCTTATTTACCAGTGCCTTTTTTACCGTGCCTTTTTTACCGGTGCCTTTTTTACCAGTGCCTTTTTTACCGTATACCGTTGCCACCTGTCCGAGGAAAAATAACTATTATAATCAACCATGTAAATAAACAAACCGTAATGTTTACAATTCGAACTAGAGCACCTTTAAGCAAAACTGAAATCATAGGTTTGCTATCCCGGTAATGTCATTAAAGCAGCACAGTATTAGATCTCAAATGCATTACTTGACTGTCGGCATAAAGGGAGCCACCTAGCAACAGTAAGACGGACTACAAAAATGCATTACAAAATGTACGTAGTAAGTCGGGTCAATTCGCCAACAGCGTAGTTAGTCCCTTGGTTGGAGCCAGTCATGAATATTATTAGCCAAAATGAAGTGCCCGCCGGTAGCCAATGGCGATTTGGCGAGTGGGTAATAGTGCCAACCCTGACTTCTCAAATCCTCTCTTCTAAGTTTCTTTAATGGCACAGCTATTTCTGGCTATACATGGAGGTAAAATTCATAAGACTTCTAGAACTATTTACAAGTAATCAGCATCTTCTGTCGGTATGATTCCCCAGCCGAACCGTGCTTTCGAACAGATCATTGTAGGTGTATACCTCATTGAATAGAATAAAGTGGTGATTGTGTAAGTTTTGGGTCTGTAGGGACCCAACACCTCTATAGAACCAAAAAATGTGCCCCCCCCCCCATGATAAACCTGTTGATTTTCTTTATTGTCGCTGTATAGTTCTTTTGTCTGGTGAATCAAGGTGTGTGGGGGCTAAAATATCAGGTACATGTTGTAGGCGTGTATGACATTTCTGACGAAACTTTTTCCGTGCAGTCGCCCACATTTAATATCATAGTATTCTCCATAGCTTGGGGGAAAAATCAATTTCTCGGTGGAAACAGGTAGCCATTTAAAGTTCATGGGAGTATAGATACGGTTGCTAGGGGGTGTCGCCTCGCCGTTGTCAAGGGTGATATATTTCCAGAGCAGGTGTTAAAACAGTCAAGACAATAGCGAGGTTTCGCAAATCTAACGAAACACGAAGTACTAAATACGAAATTCAACTTCATTTCCAGGACCTAATGTTCTGGAGATGGTTGGTAGTCACAAATGTCCCTGCTGCCAGTGCGTCTTTTAGCATATCATGTAAGACCAAGAGAGTTATGGTGCATCTTGAATTTTTAAATTCCCACTTCGTATCTACGAAGTGGAAACGAAAGATAAATTTCAAAGTTTCGTATACACCGTAACTCTATCGGTCTAACGTCATACGCTAAAAGACGCCCTTGCAGCAGGCGATATTTGTGGTACCAACCATCTCCTGAATACATTCCATCATGGAACTGAAGTCCAATTTCGTATTTCGTACTTCTTGTCTTGTCAGATTTGCGAAACCTCTCTATTACCTGTTGGAGTCGAATGCACCAGGAAAAGACCACAGGGACTTGAGGCATGCATGGCAGGGGTGGTGGGTGTTTCCGAGGTCCAAAAGCACCCCACAGACAGTGCCCTGACCCCTGGGTTAAAATACCCCAGAAATATGTATATAATAAATAACATTATTATATATACATATTTCTGGGGTATTTTACCCCAGGGGTCAGGGCACTGTCTGTGGGGTGCTTTTGGACCTCGGAAACACCCACCACCCCTGCCATGCATGCCTCAAGTCCCTGTGGAAAAGACAGAGAATTGATTTAAGTCCCTATGATAAGATGAACTGTGCATGCATTGGGTAATGTTTTCTCGTTTCCTCTCGGCCATTGTGTTTCCCGGATACAATCAATACCTTGTATCAGCACAAGTGTTCTTACATGTCTATTGACAGAGTTTTCCTTTGGAGTCTGTTACATACATAATAATATGATATACATGGAGGTCCTGCATGATAAAGAACAGTGTCTTGGCTTCCATTGTTATGTCAGCTAATCCTTTTCCTTCCTTTGTGTTGCCATGAAGGCTTACACCATCAACATTTCCAAACATTTCAAAAACATCCAGCTGCAACATTTCCAAAACACTGTTGTTTTCGGTTTGTTGCACATTGTCATGATTGTGGACTGGACCTGCAACTTTTGCAAAACAATTTGAAAACACATTTTGATAATGTCGCAGAGTGTAGACCAACCCCGAACAAGCCGCAAAATTTCCAAAACAGTTTTCAAAATGTGTTGTCACAGAAATGCTTGAAAATGTTGATGGTATGGACAGGCCTTAAGGTCGGCCATGTCGAATTAGCAGAACGAGCGGAAACAACGGTACCAGCGGAACTTGAAGGAAAAACAATGTTGTTTTTTAAATAATAACTGCACTGTTCAAGCCGAATTGTTAGGCGCCGAAAAAAGTAGGTCTACGGTCGGCTTAGGCCATGTAGGCCCAACGGTAGCCTAGCCTAGACCTAGCATGCCTAGGGCCTACATTTAGGTCTCAATCCGCACATCATGACTGCAGTCGCGTGTTGCTTACCAACACCGAGCCGCGTGTTGCTTTTAGTCAACAGCTGAACGAAGCAAGGACGATTCACCTGTTCGTTCTATCGGCTACAGACCAGGTTCCGCTGGTTCCGTTGTTTCCGTTGTTTCCGCTGGTTCCGCTAATTCGACATGGCCCTTAAGGTAACATTGTCCATGGTGGCTAATATCACTTGGAAAGAAAAACCTCTTGCACCCTTCGTATTTTAATACATGTATTTGGTCTCTGCATCCGCCTGTTGTTTCTGAACACCTACTCAGTTCCCTGGGGCACATCGAGGGTTCAATCTAGGCGACAAAATGATTTAGGTCGTTCTGAGAAAATCGCATTTTAAGATTTGTGAATGTTGTATTGAATCAGGTGTCTGATACAATACATGCATCTAAAATCTAATCAATCTGTCTGTTTTGTTGGGAAGGAAGCTTGAGGATGAATGGCAATTTGTTCAGGTGATGGAGCATAATCGAAACTGTCACTTGCACTCAAAATCTCAATTTGTAAAATTTTGGATTGTGCTTGAAACTCTTGACATGTCTGAGCTGTTGTTTGAGATTACTGGTTGTGGAGTAAGCTATCGAAACAGAGGTCCCATCACGGAACTTATTACCAATCGCACTTTTAGTAGTGTACATGTAACTGCTCGCCGTCAAAGCCGTGTTTTTTCTGGTTCGAAAAAACCCAGTGTCTCAAAAAGCACGGGGATTTTGGATAGGTGTAACCAGGGCTACAGTGACATGCAACAAGTTTGATGCGCCCTAATCTTCTTTTTACCCTCACAAGTTGGTGGTGTCTCATCATGCATTGATTACTTCATCGGATCTCTGTGGCAGATGCCAGACTTCTGGAAACTTCCTGAGGAGATGGAAATGTCTGAATTATTCATTTATGTCCACTCTTCTGGCGTCAGAAAAACGATCACCAGAGTTTGTAAGGGGATGGCTGTTTGTGCAATTGTGGTCATTAGAATATTGATATGGGAGATGTGCGCCTTTTAGTGTACGTTCTGTATGAATAATAGAAATGTTTCCTGATCCTTTCCTCATTGGTCATTATGGTCAGGACTGTTGCCAGTCAATTCTAGGTTTCCTGATCCCTGTCTCATTGTATGGGATTGTTGTCAGTTGATTCTAGGTTTCCTGATCCCTGTCTCATTGTATGGCACTGTTGCCAGTCGATTCTGGGTTTCCTGATCCCTCTCTCATTGTATGGCAGTGTTGCCAGTCGATTCTAGGTTTCCTGATCCCTGTTGCATTGTATGGCACTGTTGCCAGTCGATTCTTGGTTTCCTGATCAATGTCTCATTGTATGGGATTGTTGCCAGTCGATTCTTGGTTTCCTGATCCATGTCTCATTATGGCATTGTTACCAGGCGATTCTAGGTTTCCTGATCCCTGTCTCATTGTATAGGATTGTTACCAGTCGATTCTCAGTTTCCTGATCCTTGTTTCATTTGATGGCATTGTTGCCAATCGATTCTTAGGTTTCTTGATCACTCTGTCACTGGACAGCACAGTTGCTATAGTCAATTTTAGGTTTCATGATCGCTTTCTCATTTGTCCCACTGTTGCCAGTGGATTTTAGATTTCCTGATTCGTGACTCACTGGATGGCCCTGTTGCAAGGCGATTCTAGGTTTCTGAACCCTGCCTCGCTGGACAGTACTGTTGCCTGTGGATTCTAAGTTTACTGATCCCTGTTTCATGGTTCTTGGTTTCCTGATCCCATCTCATTGGACAGGACTGTTACCTCTTGTCATTGATATTGTGGAAATTCCACTGATATCTCAAAATAGCCAGTAAAAATATCCTGCGATATTCTGCCAATGATATTACTATTAACATCCTAATGGTTATATTTGTGGTCGCATTAAGCTGAATTTAGAGGATCAGCAACTAAATGAGACATGCCATCTCGTCACATGCGTGGTTAATCCCAACGCTGATGCAGTACTCGTCGCAGCAACGGGTTGCCTAGCAACCAGATCCCTCGATCAGTTGAACGTACCTGTGTACAAGGATGTCTAATACCAATCATGACGTGCATGATTTCGGTGTTGTTTCCTTATAAAGCAATGCTGGTGATAGCTCATTAATTATCGGTAGGCACTCTTCTGGGAGTCATTTCGAATGAAATTGTTACAACCTAGTGCTCATTCTCTTTGCATCTCCTTTTTCCATCGTGTACCTCTGCATTAATGCACGACAGTATGCATTAGGTTTTGTATCTCGCGACGGCTGACGTTTGACCTTTTAGCATTCTCATCTTCGATGTACACCGATTACCACACACAGCACTAATTCATGGTGGCGAGGTTGATCATGATCTTGTGTCGATGCATGCTCGACAAGACTGTTCAAATCTATCTATTTGAATGATCTAAAGAGAAGGCCAGCACAAAAATCGACACACAATATGATAAAGAATATAAAGTCAATTTCCAGAATATTTAGCAAATTTTCGACCCCAAGCGGGGTCTTCTTCAGGCTGGAACTTTACAATCTGAAACTCTAGAAAAGACTTGAGTTAGGCCTAGAAGCAATTGGATTCGTCGGGGTTAAATATTTTGAATCTGGTGTGAATGTGGAAAATGTCCCCTGGAATCAAAGTCCGGGTGCTAATGTTCTTGTGGATTATTAGCCTTTGTGAAGGATTCTTACGCTAACCCTGACCATACCATTGAGAATGCATGGTTTTGTATTGAAGACTTCCATTCCTGGCAACTCTGCTGGTACACCAGGCATCACGATTAAAGCGGATTGTTCGCATCTGTCCAAAGTGAACCAAAAATAATAAAACAACCTGTTTTATTCGTAACAACAACTGGTAAATGCATTGCGGCGGCCGCTCCGGAAACTGTTCTGTGGAGTCTTTGACTCGCCGCGAATAGTCCACTTTAACACTAATATTCAGTGAATTTTCTGGTAATTAAGGCACTACAATTCAGACAAGATCCACTTAAACATTATTCTCAAAATTGGCAAGATCCACTAGTAGCCATGGAGATTTTAATCGTTGATTTATAAATACACCTCTTCTTATGAGTGGAATTTTCGTCTGCAACTATGGTTACCAACTTCCACCCGCCAATCAAGGCCGATAATTAATGTCTGGCTTCCTACGGTTGGTATCAGCTGTCGGTAGCATGGGGGATCATTTTAGACCCTGAGGGCTGTGAAATTTCATTAGAATAAGGTCAGGAGATGAGAACCCATATCACGGTTGTCATTCTATCTTATTATAAATTCCTAATTTTTCGCTGACAGGTACATGTATTTCGAGCAATGGTTCCATCTGTCAAATAGAATAGAATGGTATGTTTCAGGGTGGACAGGTTGTTTAGCCAAGCGAATGGTCGTATAAAAAAGGATTGCTTTTCAAAAGGTCAGCGGGATTATTTTGGGGCAAGTGCATCAGTGTCGGTGTCCACTACCATTTCGTTTCGTTTCCGTCAGTTAACTAGAGAATGCTTTGAGCGATCAACCAGAATTTTTTTGTGAGGGTTTGTACCTATGAGGGGAAGGTTCCTTTCGATGGCAAGCTTCACTGCACATCCAAGATGGTGACTATGGTGGCCATTTTGAATTCGATTTCCATCAAATATCTTGAGAACGCTTTGTGTGATTGCCCTGAAATTCTTTGTGAGTGTTTGTCTCTGTGAGTGGAAGGGTCTTAATGACCAGCACCATTGCTTCCCCCAAATGTACCATCTGGGCCATGCCCACAAACAACATGCCGGTCGGGGGCATGTGCCATGCTCTGCATTGCTCTTGTTTCCTCTCTGTTTGGGTTTGCATTCGGAGATTGGACTACTCGCAGGGTGCTGATCGAGGGATGCCTCGTTTAACATGGGCCATTGAACCAAAGTGCGGATTTGGCCTAGTGGTTAAGGTGTACTGCCCCTGAGTGCTGGCAACTATGGCTTATGCAAGGGTCCGTGGGTTCGAGTCCGGTAGGAAGCTAGGCCTATGTCTTTCATTTCACCTTAGAAACCTGTTATTCTTTCATGCCCTTTCGTTTCCTCACTCTGGTATTTATCATCTGGTGATAACATAGACATCAACAGAGAACAGTGTAGACCGTTGTCTCTAAGGTGAACCTTCTTTTTGCTGGTCTGATGATATATGGGTCATATTAAACCACCATTTGTTTCAATACATCCATGTTGATGACGAAGACCTGCCAAGGGTGTTCTGATACCTTGCTGGAGCTTGGGCAAGATTTTGCTGGAGAATGGGCCATTTTGGGGTTGCCTTCCCTGAGCATGTAAAACGTGCACAAAACCACACGGCGTGCATTAAATGTGCTTCAGCGAAGGGCTGTGATTGGTCAGAGCATTAGCGGTAAAACACTGATTACAAAATCAAGCGGCAGATAGCACGAGCGCTACCTGAGCAGACGATAGTCGTCAGCAAACATGGTTGGGAAACGCAGTTTGTGTAATAGGGGAGCAATTTTTTTGAAGAGCTTCACTTTGGGGGAAATGCGTGAGATTACACACAGCTTGCAGGAGTGGGGGAGAACAGGTGTAAATGCGTGAATCTCCCGCCAATTGCGTGAGACTTGGCAGGTCTGATGACGCAGGTTGCCAGTGCACCATTGCGTAATATTGAAAAAACAGAGAAGAATATCGTGTCCTCACGAGGTTATCTTCCTATGCATGGTGGTTATATCCACTGTGCACTGAGCTCGGCAAAGTTAACCTAGGATGGAACGACATCAAAGGTGCCATCACTCAGTTGCTGATTCTCCTAGGAACAGAGCCGCAGATCAAAGAAAGGTAATGCCTTCCGTTATCTTTATAATTATTGGTTTCGTGTTCCTCTGGAGATTGAAATGTCTTGGAGACTATGATGATAGAACCATGATGATAAACAGCGGTTAATGGATTGGGATTAAGCGGTATTGATGTGTGTCTTGGATGAAGATGAGGAATTTTCTTGGAGAACTTGGTGACGCAGACTTGAGTGCCAGTTTCACGACTGAGAGATTGTGCGACAGGCCTAGCGTACATCGGCCTTGCGACTGGAAGCAACTACCGGCAGTGGGGTTACCGGCAACGGTTGGTGACTACCTGCAACCAGCAGCAACTGATCAGATGCTCAAAGAGGCCGATGTACGTGCACCGGCAACGCTGTTGCCGACCGTTGCCGCTAGTTTCAGCCAGTTGCTCATGTTCTACTCGTGCGTCTAATCATCGCCAGTCGCTTCCGATGTACGCGCGCTGGCAATGAATTTCCTCGTTTGTGGAGCATACTTGGTCACAAGAATGTATATCACATGACTCCCGAGTTGTCCGATCGGAAGACATCGACGATTTCCGTGTGGCATTCAGTACCATTGCCTGGCCGATGTGCATGCTCGATTGTGCCACTTGTTGCGCAATGACCTGTCGTAACGGATGTGTACGGAACGCACACATCGATAGCGACTGTTGCGTTAAGTTGCATGGCCGATGTACGCTAGGCTTTAGATTCCCGGTTGAGTCGCCACTGTCTCCAATCAGCTCGGTGAAAGCACCACGGTGGTACAGTGGTTCGGGTCTCCGACCGGCGGTCACAGGGTCCCAGGTTCGAATCCCACTGTGGCGTGAGACTTTGGGCAAGTCTCTTTGCCTCAGTGACCGGCCTCTCTCCACCCAGGTGTATAAATGGGTACCGGTCGGAAATGCTCAGATTGTAGCTCAGAATGAGCATCTCATCTGAGTTCTACTGAAAGGTTTTAGGATAGACTGGGGTTAAATTGTAAAGTTGGATGAGAACCTCTACCATTATCAAACTATAAACCCAAACTTTAACTTTTAACTAAAGCATCAAGTGATGTACATGTAGGCCTACATGTAGTGACTTGGTTGCTCCTTGAGTTCCTGAGATGTACGCGTGTCTTGGATGAAGAGGAATTTTTCGGTGACAGCGCAGTGGTGCAGGTGTTGAGCGTCGGGCTCACAGGCCCCTGGAGAGCTAATCAGTGGAGTATTTCTCGTAAAATTGGCAGAAAGTGAGCATATATAATGGCGAAATCTATACTATATTATATAATATACATGTAGTATAGATTTCACCATTACATGCTCACTTTCAGCCAATTTTACGAGAAATACTCCACTGATTAGCTCTCCAGGGCCCTGTGGTCGTATTCATGACTGATAAAGGTGTCAGGTCGCACCTGCCATTGCCTGCGCCACGACATAACAGATGGCATCAAGTGAAGAAATCCTGATCAGGTTGCAAAAGTGAAATGTGTGCGCTTACATGTATCTTGGAACAGGTGGCATCTTCGCGCAGCAAATCATTACTCGGTTCAGGTTGATTATGGATTCATGATTTGTCGTCAAGTGGAAGCTGCAAGAAGTCAATCTCCAGAATTCACGAATTTTCGACCCCAACCGGGGTCTTTTTCAAGTGGAACTTTACAATCTGAAACTCTAGAAAAGAGTCTTTTCTAGAGTTTCAGATTGTAAAGTTCCACTTGAAAAAGACCCCGGTTGGGGTCGAAAATTTGTGAATTCTGGAGATTGACTTCTTGCTTATTATCATTTTGTGTGTCAATTTTGTGCTATTCTGTATGTTGAAGTGGAAGCTGCACATGTTCAACTCTTGTGAATCGTGCTGTTTTTGATTCTCTCCGAATTACTGCATGGATCAAATCAGTGCCAGCAAACAGAAGAATGCAATCGTGCCAGAATTCTTAAACAAGATGAAGATATCAGGTTAGGGGGCTGAGAAAGAAGCAGAACCTGGTTGAGACAGGCGCGGATCCAGAGGGGGGGTTTTGGGGTCGTGACCCCTGCTCTCCACCGCCAATAGTTTTTTTCCAATAAGTTGCCACTATGAGCAAAAAAACGCAAAAATAAAGCTTCTGTTTTGATACTGAGATGCCAGGAAATTGCGTCTACGGCTCTAGACTTCAAAATTTCAGACCCCGTCGGCGCGGGCATCTTCGGCGGCCGCCTGAATGACCGCCGTCGGCGGCCCTGACTCCCCTCTGCCAAAAATCCTGCATCCGTGCCTGCTGAGATATCGATGGATCACTTTATATGGTCTTCTGAGTACAGACTGGAAGCTGAGTGGCTATCACGTCTGCTCAGCAAGCGGCAGGTGCCGGGTTCGAATCTAGCTTGTGCCCGCACCATATGGGATTTCATTCCCGGCTCTTCACAACGTCCATCGCGTGGGAGAGTAAGCCGTGGTACCTTGTACCTTGTGTCTTTGCAAGGGCAAGTAAAATACCCCATCCAAGTGAGGAACATGAGTAGCTTGAGATGGCCTCATCCGTACTTACCAGGGCCAATAATGCTGGTGTCGGCCCTGACAGAAAACTCAAAATACTGGAAGATCAGTCAGATCACCCTCAAACGATTAGACTGTGGAGCCTTGAATTCCTTTCCACTCGTCAGTTCAGGTGCAGATCAAGAGGGCACCCCGGGCGCTCGCCTCCTCTTTTGGCCAACAAATCTGTAAAATTGACCGTGAAATTCTCAGGAATGTGGTGCAAATTTCAATGTTCCTAGCACAGGGCGCCCCCTCTTTTCCCAAATCCTGGATCCGCCCCTGCTGTTCAAGCTGTCTCTGATGTAAAAAATATAAAGTACGAAATTAAATCAGTTGCGAGGAATTGGTCAGTTGGAAAACTCCCAAATTTCCCAGGTCTGTGGTTATTTTATGACATCTTAATGTTGCTTTCAGATGAATTCTGGTTGCTAACGGAGGCGTAAAAATCCTGATCGACTTTCGGCACTGTCATCTCATCTATTATGGAAATGGGCTGTCAGGGAACTCCAAAAGATCGATACCGAAGCTGTTAACCAAAATGTGAAAAATGTATCTGAACTAGTGACTGCGAGGATGATTAAAAAGCTCAACATCTGACGTTACGTACAAGTAGCACTCATTCGATGGGGCACGAAATCACCAGATTCATTTCTGAACAAGATGATCCCCATTCAGCATGTTCAGTATTAATCAGTGGAATTTTTTTGAATACCCGAATCTACATAAATTTCAAGATATGGAAGTTGTCTGTCACTTTATGTGGAACTTCAAACTTTCAAGATCTCTTGAAGAATAAGAGTTCTAGAGTTGATTTTATATGTACATGTACATGTATCTTTGTGCATTCTGGCACCCTATCCTCGTACATCCAAATGAAGACTACCAAATGTCCAGTTGTGTCCGTCTCTGAAGGTACTGTCACACTGAAGTAGTTCTCAAAACGTCCTGCCCGTCCTAAAAAAATCGTAAAACAGGCTAGAACGTGTAAAGTTGGCCAAATAAAGGTACTGTTACACTGAAGTAGTTCTCAAAACGTCCTGCCCCATCCTTAAAAAATCATAAAATGGGCTAGAACGTGTAACGTTGGCCAAATAAGTTGTCTCAAAATTGTGGAGCACTCTTCCCAGCCGAGTCCGTCCATGAAGTTCGTAAAAAGTTGCCAATACGTCCACTCCATTTGCACAAAGTTTGAGCCCGTTTGGCAACATTTTCAAGAACGCACTGAGAACTAGGTCAGTGTGATGGGGGTATGCCTCGAAGTTCTGGAGCAACCTTCCCTTGCGAGCCCATCCACGAAAATAGTCAAAAGACTCTAAAAAGTTGCGACTACATCCACTCCATTCGCACACAGTTTGAGCCCTCGTTTGGCAGCATTTTCAAGAACGTACCGGTACTGAGAACTAGCTCAGTGTGATGGGGGCCTTATTCATACGTTGGTAGCTAAATCTTGAAGGCTCACACCCGTGTAAGTCCCAAATTTAGGTCCACAAGTGATGTTCGATAGGCCTACTGAAGAGGAGCCACAGTTGTGTCCGCAAGAATAATTTCTCTATCATGGGCAAGTAGCCGTATTCACATCCCTGCCTGTCACTCTGCCAATCACAGGATCAAACCATGCAATCGAATCGTACAGAAAAGCTTGCATTATCGATCTCGCTTTCCATAAATACCATGTATAGTACTATTCAAAGGATACATTTAGTAGCATGACAACATCAATTTATCTCTAAACCACAAAATGGCCATGTTCCAAGGTTGGTTTACTAGCTTTGTAGTGATGGTGTCATTACATTTACAACTTCGCTCCGTGGATTAGCCTATTGACGGCTCATTGCAAATGCCTGGGTGTGAAGCACTGTACACTATTAGTAGGCACACATGAAAGGGTGAATGTCGTCCACTTTGAATCCTAATCCCTGGCCTATCCCACAACCCTTGATACCTGGTCTCCTACCCCTGACCCCTAAAGCCTACTCCTAATCCCAATCCTAACCCCTACCAACCCCTGGCCCTGTCAAGCAACCGTTACCCGAGATACTGGGTAGGCTACCCTGTTCCATAGGATAAGACGATGTTTACACCTTTTATAGTAGTACAAGCTTAAATCGCTCAGGTTCCCTCAAGTCCATTAGCAATCGCCAAGTAAACACTTTTATGAAGGCATTCCCAAATCGTCACCTTTTTTTCATGTTCTCTTGTTCCAGCTGCAGTATTTCCACTGTAATACTGTCTCAAAACGCTGTCACATATTATACTCCTTTATATTATTACCCTTTAGCGATAGACTTGTGCAGTCCAGATCAAGCTCCTCTTCCTAGGATTGGTATTAAAGTGCGGCTGCCATAAAGCACACATGACTAAGACACATAAACTGGTTTCTCTCTGACAAACTGGTTTCTTTCTGACCAATCTATTCTTGGAATTTAGTACATACTACGCTTCATTCCACATCCGATTGGTTGAAGCTTTTTGCGATATCTCCATAACAGCTGGGTCAAATTTGACATACCATACGTCAGTTGACTTCTCTTTCTGCCCCCCGCTAAATACGGCCCTGCTGCAGCAAGGTGGCACCACAAAGGTAATAAAGCAACTGTCTTGTACCTGTACAAATATTCATTGGGAATACACTCACTGAAAGATTTCCATGAATACCAATGTGACGGGTTTCAGCTGCCTAAAGCTTTTCCAAATATTTTCGTTTTCGACAAAATTGGGTTTGACAGTAAAAGGGTTGAAAGCATTTGTTATCCCATGACATATTTCTCACAAGGGCACTGGTCATCAGGCGCAGATCCCCCCTTTTGGCCAACAAATCTGTAAAACCGATCATGAATTTCTGGAATTTGGAGCAAATCTTTGAAATTCACTACAGATTTCAATGTTTAGTAGCACAGGGCCCCCCTCTTTTCCCAAATCCTGGATTTGTCCCTGCTGGTAGAGGGGAAATTAAATTCCGCGATTAAGGAGATATTGTTCTATCTATGGGGAAATAAAGATCGCTTACAGCTGTATCTGTGAATCTCTCGTCCTCTATTACATATTCGCCTACAGCTCGAACTCTGACATTTCATTTTTGTTGAACATCTCCTCCCTCAAAACACTCGTCGCTATTGAAATCAACAAGCCAGCTGCAAATTCAATTTCACCAGACTACCAACTGCGGGATTTCTTGTCAAACAGCCTCAGAGTCGAGTGGCGGGATCCAGTTCGCCAATGATGAGAACATAAAAACTAATTACGTCCCTGTCGCGGTAGCGAGGAGACGTGTTGATGCCACACTGCGGAAATTTTCCATAGCGCTGGCAGCTACATCCTCATCCACGGCCGTTGGTTTCATTCGTTATTGATTGCTAACCCAGTTGTTGAGGTTGCGGTGACTCGGCTCCGTCTTCTGAACAAGGTCAAGGCCGATCGATTCTTGGAGACAAACTTGTTTCTCTCTGACCAATCTATTCTTGGAATTTACTGACTACTACGATTCATTCCACATCCAATACTCCCATCTCAATCTTGGGCCCCGGAAGTTGGCAGGGGTCTGGCTCTTCACGTCTGTCGCACGGGACAGTAAGTCAGGGTGCCTTGTACTTTGTGCTTTTCAAGGGCAAATAAAAGAGACCTAATCCAAGTGAGGAATATGAGCCGCTTGAAATGGCCTCTTCCATACTTACCACGTGTAGCAGTCGAAAAAGCCGAGGGTCCAATCTTGGTTTCGAACCCGGGACCTCCCGCTTCAAAGTCAAACGCTGTACCGACTGCTAAAAGGGTATAGCGCTGACACTGTTACACACTTCCCCTGCTTGGGAAGTTGTGTCCCCACAACTGCTTCAGTGTTCCATCCGCCAGGCATTTAATCAACTACAGACACTTTTCCAGCATGTGTAAATGCCCTTAACCACGTTAGGCAAAAGCCGAGGGTCCAATCTGGGTTTCAAACCCGGGACCTCCCCCCCCCCCCGCTTCAAAGTCAAATGCTGTACCGACTGAGCTAAAGGGAATTTCTCAGTAGCCCGGGCTTGTAGGAGCACTGACACTGTTACACACGACCAATAATGTTTCGGCTTCAACCCTGACAGAAAAATCAAGTACAATAGGTACATGTAATAGATTAAAAACCTCTGTGTAATATTTTGAGTACGTAAATGTTATTGCGTCACCCTTACTTCTTTAGGGACACCATCCAATGACATTGTTGCTCTGTGCGCCGACTCATGCGGTCATTCTCACATGCATCCATCTTAATGATGAATGCACTGCAACCTAATTAGGTGGCATCATCAGACATTAAGCATACGCTTAATGCCACAATTTGTTTTATGAGGAAGCGTTTCTTGACAAGTTTTGACAGGTCGCGCCAGCCTGATGATGTGAGCCGGTCACGAGTGGTGAATCACAGTGACACACCCAAGCATCTGCCGATGTCTGTCCTTGAATGGAACATCCTCGCACCCAGGGTCTTCACAACCGGCTCCCCAACTCGCGCTTGGTTCAACTTGCGCTTGAGGGCGGGTACGACCGTAAATGACCTGAGATTCTCAGGATGTGGATGCAGGGTACTAATTTCTTCAAAAGCAACAAAAACCCCATGAAATTAAAGAAAATGGCCCGTTTCTGTTCCTTTCAGGGTACTAGCATCGTACCTTTAGTACCCTCTGGCGGAAACACTGGAATGACATGGTCTTCTGACAGGCCAGTTGAAAATATTGGACATATGAAAATCAAACCTTTCCTCATTACCCGAATCCACAGCTAACTCGTATCTGCTCAGGCCTAATTTAATTCCCAAACACTAAATCTGGCCTTTTGTAGCATGGCGAAGGCAAGAAAAATGTATCTCTTTCACTCAAAATCTACCAAAAATGACCGAACTAATGCTTGACTTTCATGGCAAAATGGTCAAATCTGCTTGAAAGCAAGAAATGCGGATGATAAGTCATTGGTGATTTCCAGCAGTGCATGAGTTTTGAATGGTATGCCGTATTCCGCAGTTGAGCGGTGAAGAACTTTTTTTGCCTTACGGAAAACACTGCAGTTGTTAAGTGGATATAAGACGTTTATCTACCGGCGGCATACCAATTCAAGTTACGCAATGTTAGAAAGTCACCGGGCAGTTCACCATTGTTGGTTTCCTTATTGTTTAGGGTGAGACCACCGATACAAACAACTGCTCATAGTTGATGCCCAAAGGGAGGCATCTCGTGCGAGAAAATTCTGAAGTGGACTTCAGATTTTGGTCTTGTGGATGTCAAGTTCTTGTACTTCCCCATGACTGCATTTGGTCTTCTTCAAGTGGTTCCTCTACTGGCGCTGATCTTTGTTCCCTGCCCTGCAGTGTATGTGAGGCACACTTTTATGGGTTCGTAGCCCTTGTCCAAGAAAATCATTGACTACACTCTCAGGTTACCCTTGCAGCCCTGCTTTCTTTCAGATAGTCACAGAGTTCTTGGGCTGCTTTACGCCCACTTCAGAACTGCACTCCCTCAAAAATTTACTCGCTTGCAGGAAACTGTAATGTTCACCAGCCTCCAGGTTCGAATTGACGCATTCATGTAACTTACAGGGACCTGAAGCGAGAACATTGTAAACCCTAAGGCCTGCTTTTATTGGCACGTTTCCGTGTGCGGAAATGCTTGAAAGTTGTTTGTTTCTGCTTCGTTGGACACGGCGCAGAAAAAAACAATGCTTTCGAGCGTTTCTGTGCACAAAAACGCGCCAATGGAAAGCAGGCCTAACCCTAACTCTACGCCTAGCCCTAACCCTTAGGCCCAGGGCTCGATTCCACCCACATATGGCGTTTGCAGTAGCGTCGGCGTTCGAATCACTTCTATGTTGAGTCCATTGACTGTTTCCACTGCAGTTCGACGCTGACGCGAAAGTGCGGTGGAAACAGTCAATGGACACAACATAGACCACCAACCGCCGACCACCGCCATGATTCGAACGCCGACTGCCGACCATCGCCATGATTCGAACGCCGACGTTACCGCTGACGCCGATGCCATATGGTGGTGGAAACGAGCCCTAGCCTGCAGCACACGAGGCGATGTCGATAGTGAGCAAAATCGGCTGTTGACGCCAAGTGTGCGCTGGACAGGAATGCATGGAATTCTCTCGCCAGCAATGTTCGCCCTTGTCGACAATACCAAAAGCCTCGCCTAGTCTGCGGTGGCTGGAGAGAAGATCAGTGGCGAGTAGATCGCTTGCGATAACACTTTGGGTGTATTCGAATCCCCGTTCTTGACCACACTCGTGCTGACCTAGTTCATGTAGCTGTTGACTCAACTCGAGAACGGCAGTCTCGAAGGCCATGAACGCAACTCGAGTCGGGCCAAGTACGTGTTCTTCTAACCCTCCGCTGAGTGGGGAGTGAGAAGAACACCGTTCTTGACCCGACACGGGTTGCGTTCTCGGTGTTCGAGACTGCCGTTCTCGAGTTGAGTCAACAATGAACTGGGCCAGCACGAGTGTGGTCAAGAACGAGGATTCGAATACGCCCCTTAAGTGTGCTGCTGGCTTTAGCCTAATCCTCAATGACATGTAGGGTTGGGTTTAGGGTTCACAACCTTCTCGTATCAGGTCCAAGTGATGTAACTCCGGTCCCTTCAAAGACGAAAGAGTGAAGCTCCAAATACTCTGCTCAAAACTCACCTTTAGTTCTGGAAATCTCGGCAAGACGACTCTGCCCATTCAACTTTTCAATCAGGATAAAATTTCAAATTGAATTTTCTTTTCTTTCAGAATCCCGCAATGTTCGACTCGGAGGGCAATGAGAAGTTAACATTTAGTGAAAAGAAAAAATATTTTGAAAAAGAAATTCAAGATCAGCAAAGTGATAAACCTCGTGATGGTGGTACCGGTAAGTTTGTCGTGGAAGTAGGAAGTTTACCCTCGATTCTGGTTGTCCATTTTTGTGCAATGATTTCTGGGCTTGGAAGAATTTCAAGAAAACCTGGAAAATGTTGAAGAAAAAGGTATCATCATAAAGACATCAAACCCCTAAAGAAACCACTTGAGCACACTCTGTTTCTTGTCCAATGAGTTCCAGTTTTTCTCACCAGATGGCTCTTATCACCCTACTTTCCATGTTAAAATAATATTTCTGCGGTAATCAAATTTGGGTTGGTTGCCGTAGCATACAACAATCCACTGGCCCTGAGCCCAAATTTGTGAAGAACGACCAATTCATAAAGGTGCCAGGGCTGGATAAACCTGTTGGTCACATCCCTGTACATATGTACATGTACAGTAGCCTATCTAAATGTATAACAGATCACCCGAGAGACACATTGTGCATGCGGGTACTGTCGCTGAAGGGGTTATTGTCGTCCTGGGTACACATAAAGTGTACCCAGGTTCGATGTCGTCAAGTGAAATTGTACCCTGGGTCCACTTTCTTGTTACAAACTGTACCCAGGTTCTGATTTAGAGACCTCGGGGCGAGGTTGTTCTCGGTGAAGTCACTCATTGATATTGTGCCTGCAAGTTCAAGTTGGCCGTGCAAAAAGCTAAAGAAGAGAAGTTGGACGAATTTTATTTTTGACTAGCTGGACAGTTTTCAACATCGGATGGTTACAGAGAAAGTTAATCAACTCGCCAGCCAGACAAGAAAAGGTGTCATTTCCATGTAGGCCTATAGTGCATGTGCCATTGTGCATGGCCATGATGGGTTTGTTTGATCATGTGTCATAGCTTGCTGGGCAAACACTGCGGGCCTGTGTGTTCCATTGTTTGGGGAGGTGTGAAAAAGGGTTATAGGGGGGCAATTAGCTCGCTGTTTCTCCTGTCAGTATAATTCCTCCAAGGTCATAGCAACAGGATCCTGGAACCAACATGTATACGCTAATTCACGTATCCCACCACTTGAGAATGAGCTCGTCCCTAGGTCTCTAAATCAGAACCTGGGTACAGTTTGTAACAAGAAAGTGGACCCAGGGTACAATTTCACTTGACGACATCGAACCTGGGTACACTTTATGTGTACCCAGGACGACAATAACCCCTTCAGCGGTACTGTCTGCTAAATGTTCCATATCACAAGAACTACAGAATGGAATCGTATGGAATTTTCACACATCATGGAGAAGACCCATAGCTATCATATAAAACAATTGGAAGAAGTTTCATTGAAAATTTCTTTGGGTATCACGTTTTTCTCAGAATGTTGCAAACCAAAAGTGAATTCTTCTGAGGTTTGATGTCTTTATGGTATCATCCTAGATTTTGAAGGTTTCATAGATTGAAGACGAAAGCGTAAAAAGTGTAGACAAACCAAATTTTTGGACGTGAATTTTATCCAGTCTGGCTACATGTACTATATATAGATTTACATGAAAAGTGAAGATTGAAGAAACAATGTCATAAAAATCCAGTCCAGATTTCATTGCGGTGTGTGAGAGCACCGTTAATCTTGGCCACATAAACGATGTTTTGTCACAACTTGTCTTTCCACAGGAAGGAAATTTTCGTACTTGTCTGCCGACGAGGTGGCAAAAATGAGGGAAGCAGAAGGTAGGCTTGTTGTGTGCGTTGGTGAAATGTAAACTTGATTTCCAGTGTGTCCTGAGGAGACTACTCAGTGGATTCGTAGTCCGTGGGGTTTGGTGCAGCGATACTGTTTGGTTTTCTAACTTGTATGTCAAGAAGTTCAAGACTGATCGAACGGGACCACCTGGTTTTCTAACTTGTATGTCAAGAAGTTCAAGACTGATCGAACGGGACCACCTGGTTTTCTAACTTGTATGTCAAGAAGTTCAAGACTAATCGAACGGGACCACCATCGAGTCAGTTAAGACCACTCAAATCATGCTCCCGGCACCTGGTCGGGCAGGTGACTCTCCTTTCTTCATGTTCTTAGATGAACCGTGCACAGTACTGGATCAAGACAGAGTTCGGTCTGTTCGTTCTCCATTGAGAAAATTAGCATCTCCAAGTAGGCCTACTCAAACTGGGCCGAGACTGCAGCATGAATGCGCCTCGAGCCAGTTTGGTTGGATCAGGTGTGAACTGATAGAATCTAATGCCCCTGTCTTCCTGATGTCCCCCTGTATTGTTTGCCACAGGATTAAGGGTCTTGGTCTCTCTAGAGTCCTATTCAACGGTGCCGCTTAGTCTGTAAATGTATTGTTGGGGGACATCACATATCAGGGGACATTAGATTCTATTACACCGGTATGGTTCGTTGTACACGATAAAACTGATCTCGGACTGGTTCGAAGCTGGCTTCAACCATTCTCGTGTAAAAAAGGCTGAGAGAAATCTGTTTTACATTGTTTCCTAT
This sequence comes from Notospermus geniculatus, assembly GCA_002633025.1. NCBI lineage: Eukaryota > Metazoa > Nemertea > Pilidiophora > Heteronemertea > Lineidae > Notospermus > Notospermus geniculatus. Next base: position 25,808 of record NMRB01002946.1, read on the forward strand.
TCCACACCATTCTGAATGGCCTTTCTCGTACTACTAATTTGAGGCTGTTCATCAGACCTCGTGGGTTTGGTCCTCATATCTGTATTCTACCAAGAAACAGAAGAAATTGATTTCCACACAAAGGACTGACTGTGACAATCACGAACTGGTGGTTTAAATCAGTATGCATGACAGCCTTCATCATGGATTAACTGTTGCTGGTGAATGCTCATCAGTTGTGGCATGGGCATGTCACTGCATAAAGTTGAAGTACACGTAATTACAGGATACAAACCACAAAGCCGATGCAACTTGCACGATATTTTCAGTCTTTGTGGGTTGACAGTGGGGTGTTGGGGAGAAAAGCAGGGATCATGCTACCCACTCGCCAAATCGCCAATGGCTACTAGCCCTCCAGTTTGGCGAATATTTTGGGGAACTGGCTAAAAAATTAGCTAACTCAGTAACTGTATAAACCTAAAACATGGCACCTTGAGTTCATATCCACGGAATTTTTTACTGGAGAGCCTATTACATGTATTTGGCCAACCCAAATCCCAATTGGCTAAAGTTTTGGCGAAAAGATATTTTGAGCTCGCTCCAACCCTGGAAAAAGTGAAGGTAAACAGGGTTGGTGCCAATGATGAATGTGTGTTAACCCTTAGTGTACTGAAGCATGAAAAGAATCCGATATTTTTGTAATCTGATGATGATGTCTGCCTGTTGGTGTCAAAGTTAAATCGTCCCGTAAATCTGAAGTTGTCTTGAGTGCATTCGCGGCTGTCTCTCATCTGACCGTCTGATATGACTGTTTTATGGGCAGTTATTCGGCAAATAAAGACATTATGGTACAAAATGAAGGCATTGTAAGTCATTATCTTGAGTCGTGATGTCGTCGTGGGTTGTAGCTGTGAGAATGACAGTGGGTGGCATGCTATTGTCTGGATGATCATGGGCAAAAATCTGTTAACAGGCAAAAATCTGCCACCCTGATGAGGCCGAGAGGGCCAAAATACATGTCGGTGACGGTGGAGCAACAAAAATATTATCCCCTAACAAATGGGACCAGTGATCAGTGTTGTCAAATTGCAGTTACAGAGAGTTATTCTACTCCATTAATAATAATAATAATAATAATAATAATAATAATAATGGTGAGTTCTTATATAGGCCTACCGCTTCATAGCGTATTACGCTCTCTAAGCGCTTCACACATTATTACCCCAGCCTATGATTCAGAAACCTTTCCGTCTGTAGAAACCAAAGGGCAGCCACAATATAGCGCACACGATGGACATTTCAGGCCAGTTGAGAGTTACAGAGTGGCACGGCCGGGGATCGAACCCGCGACCTTCTGATAACGAGTCCACAGCCCTAACCAATGCCACCGCGTTCCCATTATGCAACTCTGACAGCCCAAACAAGAGCTAATGAATGAAGATAAAGTTAAAGATAATGTATTACAACTTCATTGTTTACATGTTTGTAAACATGGATGTTTACATTACATGTATGTTATTTTGGACTTTTGGGACATGCCAACCCACCAAATTGAATACTTTCGGTATCAGAAGAATTTCTAGAGGGGCATATCACCAACAAATTACTCATAAGACAAAGAAAGACTTGACATAAACAAACAAAATGTAAATAAACAATGATTTTCGTGGCCGCGAAAATATCTGTGATAGCCTATATTATCTTTAATGTTATTATATTCTTCCACCAAGGAAGAGGAAGACATCAGAAAAAAATTATGACAAGAGTTGCTATTTTTGTCACATAACTATCGGGAATCGATCCTCAATTACAGAAGTGACAGATGGATATGTCATAGAAAAACAATCGGCCAGTGTGTCTGTTGAATGCACAAGTGCCAAAGAAACTAGTGGTCAAGTCCATTATGATAAAAAGTTATTTCTGGCTCTTGATGAAAGATGAAAATGCAAATATGTCCGGAGTCTTGACGGCGGTTCTTTCTAACATAGCTTTTCAGCCGATCCAACAACATGAATAGCCACTTAGTGTCACTTGGGCTGCTTTTAGCGGCATTGAGTATCTTATAGCAGATCGATAATGGGATATGGTCCTATCTTTGAACAATTATTGTCAGTGGTCAGCTAAATGTAAAAATAATTGGATCAGGTTGTTAAAGGGGACACTTGTTGATGTATATCAGACAGAATTTCATGCACACGGTGTAGTATTTTTCATTGCCCCGTTTGCCAATCCCCCCAACAAAACATTGACGGAATAAGCCACGACGTGACAATGGGGGTAGGCACAGATACACTGTAAATCTGCCTCTGTTTTTAGGCCGCTTGGCCACAAGGCCCAGCAGGGCTTATGCTGTGGTTGGGGTCATTGAGTGGTGGTCTGTCGTGCATTAGTCCATCCGTCCGTACGAACGAACGGCACCATCATCGCCGCCATCTTGTCACGAGGTACAGTCGAGTTCAAGCCTCAAATCGCCGAGGGTACGACTCGACTCAGTAAATAGGGCAAATATGACGTCATGCGGGTATCAAATATCAGCCCGGCCCTAGCAATCATTTAATACCATGATTTTAACTAGAAATCATTGCCTCGACATGCCCGATCTGCTAGTCAGCCTCAAGCATATCGAAAGAACAGTGTTGTTAACACCACTTGCCAAGTTCAAACTTGCTTGCTGTCCAGTTCAATAGTGCCATCAGATTAATTTAAGTATGGGCCTAGAAGGGGATTAAAATAATCTGAATCTCATACACTTGGAATGAGATTGGAAAAGTGCTCCAGAAGATTGTTCGGACGAGACGAGTTTTGAGATTTAGATTAAAAAATAATCTTTTTAACATCAGTCTCGAGGAGCAGCGCAACGTTTCATTTGCCGCCTACGATATCTCAATCACTCCCAGCATGCAATGAGACCAGAATCGTCCAACAGAGACGGCAAACGATGGTCTTAATTTCCTCTCCATGACGATTGGCACTTCTGATTCCAGATGATACCAATTAGGGTGATGATGATCAAACAAACGTGGGACCCATTCATCGCTGCGGATGGAAAATTCTTGATTGTTTTATGTTTGATGGGGGAAACAAGTGCGTCTAGTTTTGTGGGGTTGATGTTGGAGTACATTTTCATGAAAAATTTAATTCATCTTACCACACTTCACTACAAAAATTTGTGTCATTTTGACATCATCAAGTACATTTAAATGTACATGTAAAGCATGCAGCGCTAGTGCATTTACGTATGTGACGCCTATATAGAGGTTCCTCACTGATGTCACAATGGTCACGTGACTGCAAAGAATCGGCCATGTTGGCCATCAAATGGCTGGCAACGACGTCAAAATTGTCACGTCATGACATTTTGATGTCAGGATCTGTGTGTTGACAATTTGACGGCCAATATGGCAGCATCGTGTCATCTTGGAAATGTGACGTCACGTGAAGAACTTCTATAGTGGCAGTGACGTCCATGATGTCATGACGTGTCGATCGTAATGAATAGGTGAATATATTGATGACATATATTTAGTTTATTGAGGATTTTTATTTTGAGTCGTGTGCAGAATGCTACAGCTGCTAAGATTGGCACATTTTATACAAATCTATTTTTATACCCATTACCGTCCTTCCAATAGACGGGATACCATAATGCTAATATCTCCTGCATAGCAATCTTATCTTGGACCCTGGGGACGCTGATGACCTTTACCACAGTATCTCATGAAACCCCAGGATTGCGTGCTGGTACATGCCGTCGGTGCAGACGGTATCTGTCTGGAATATTGATGAGGGGTTGGGTTGTTATGTTACCAGCTGTCTGGAGTCTGGCCGGTATCACGCGATGTAGAAAATGTTATAGATGTGCGAATTATTATTTGCAAAAGGAACATGGCGTAGTCTAGAAATTGCACTATTAAGCTAACCATGGAATCCACAGCTGACCTGTACTTTGTGATAGCCGACAAGTGGTTATCACGTCTGCTCAGGAAGCAGCAGGTCCCGGGTTCAAATCTAGCCCAGGTGGCCATATCTGATTTCACTCCCGGCTCTTCACGTCTGGCGTGTACCATGTAGGCTACATCTAGCTCTATGTAATGGTATCCTTACAGAATCAGGGGCCATATTCACGAAGGCTTCCCAACTTTGCATGCACGCAAGTCTATTGCACATGCCCTATTGTTCACCGACTGCTTTACAATAGATTTGCGTGCACGCAAAGTTGCGAAGTTTCGTGGATATGGTCTCTGGTCTCTTAGCATTAGGACAATGCATACGTGAAAGTACAGACCAGGGGCCATATTTATGAAGCCTTTGCCACTTTGCGTGCAAATCTTTTGTAAGGCAGTCAGTGAACAATAGGTCATGTGCAGCCAAACAATAGACTTGCATGCACGCAATGTTGCGATTAGGCTTCGTGAATATGGCCCCAGATATGACTTTCCGCCATGGCAGTTTATTGGATATCTTACAGTATAGACAAATCCCAAATTCCAAGATCTGCGCACTTCCGCCGAAATTGTAAACAGAACCTCGGTCTGAAACCGAATGACGTGACGCAATCCATGATTCAGCAATGGTCGAGTCTGACGCAACGTCATCGAACTCACTGTCATCACATGGTCGTGGGGTTTTCTGCGTCACGTCATTCAGTGTCAGATGGTTTCAGACCGAGGTTCTGTTTGCCATTTCGGCGGAAGTGCGCAGATCTTTCTCGTTTTC
>NMRB01002946.1:31629-52730 GCA_002633025.1 Notospermus geniculatus
CCATTCAGCTCATCTGCTTAAAATGCCCCCCCCCCCTGCGAAAAAAAGCTAGCTACAGCCCTGTGAATCGGCAACTGCTACAAAAATTGCCGACCACGAAAATTGCCTGTATGAGCAACGAAAGTTGCTTCAAAAGACCCAGATAAAAAAAACAAACTTTACCAATGTCAGACTTGACATAGCCATGATAGCGGTGAGTGGCAAAATAAACATGGGGCTATCTAGCCTCCATTTTTCACCATGACGTGCGTGCTAGCACGCGTCTTGTCAAGTATTTACTCGGTGCTCTGGTTCATTTTTTTGGCGCGATGACTCAAACGTTGATAAAGATCAGTGTCAAGGGACATTTTCAGGATGATAGATCGTCGTGGATGATGCTATCGGAACCTACTAGAAGTTAAACGACTGGAAATCTATCGGGCTTAGCGATGGCTGAAAAGATTTAATGGGGGAAAGTCTGTTGCATGGTTTAACTCATTAGATTAGTGAAAAAAGGATTGAGTCAGCGTCTGGGAAAAACTGTGTCATGTCTCTTGCCTTTACTGTTGGGTGTTGTGTTGGTGCACTATGCATTGTGTACATAAATGTGTGGCGGTCTAGGAAAATGCGGTGGATGTCGCTGAATGATCAACAAGGGCTGTTAGATTGCCTGTGCATTGATCTACTTGAAACCTAGCTACTGTTTACCTGTTATGTAGTACATGTCATGTGCGGGTTCAGCAAGGCCATTAACACTTTCCTCAAATGCGACATCCGCCGGGTTTTCCATGTGGATCACCACACAACTTGTACGCATAGTTAGAAGAGTGTTCACCGTGTGACCTCAAAAAAATCCCTCTGCCCTTCACTACCAATGGCAAATATTTGACATAGAATCTTGTACCTTGGTGTAATTATGTAGGATCTAGGCCCCCTCTATGTGTTCAGCAAATTTCAGCCCAATTCTACCTCAAACATGGCCACCAGGTGGCCATCTTGGATAATGGCTTTTGGCCCATATGTCATAAATTACTGCAGCTAGAATGTTTTGACTTTGAACTTATACATGTTATATGCATATGTAGATACCCTCTACTTGTGTTATGAGATATGGTCCTATTTGCGACTTCAAATATGGCTGCCAGCCGGCCATCTTGAAAACGGGACTTTAGCCAATATCTTATGAAGAACAGCAGCTAGTATGTCATAACTTGGTAATATGAAAATGTCTGTAGATACCCACTATATTTTGGCAAATTTTAGCTCTTTGCACTTAAATATGGCCACCAGGTTGCCATATTGGAAAAGACTAAAGCAGCTAGAATGTTTTTATCCTGAAATGATGTGTATCAAAGTCCCTACAAAGATGCAGCGAATTTCAACCGGATTGGAATTCAAATATGGCCGTCAGTCGTCCATCTTGAAAAATTACTTTGGCACATATCTTATGAACAATACCACAAAGAATGTTCTGACCAGGTATGACCCTGGAACATTCCATCTTGACACTTGTTATTCGTTCTTTTGGTAATTCATTCACCCAGGTGAGCACATAGTCCATGGATCATTTCATGTGATGTTCTAGGACCGCTAACATGTGGCCTCTAATGGCAAGTTAAGTCTCCCATTGAATGTACATGCAAACCCATGGCCCGGTTGCACCAGCTATGCTCAAAGTTAAGTTTGAGGTCGACCTCAACTAAGTAATATGATTTGCCATTACAATTTGAGGATGAGAACGACTTTGAGGTTAGCTTGAGCACAAAGTCGACCTTAAGTATGACTGGTGCAACCGCGGGCCCAAGTGCCAAGACAAGGACTTGTGTTATGCCCTCTATGGATAATGTGTCCCTTAATATTTCAGTTCATCATCAAGTGGGGCTCCAGGCAAAACGGTGAAGGCAGAACGTCGACGCTCCCAGGAGCTGAGAGGTAGTAAAGAGAATGTTGTCGCTGGTGATAAGGGTCTGACGCCTGAAGAGCGGGTCCGTGAGGCGGAGAAGCGGGCAGAGTGGCGGGCAGCGAGGTACGTAGGATCAGAATTGTTGCTGTGTTTTTAACCTTTGAACCACCAAATATCAGAGCATTTTCCATGACATTCACCAAAAAAATAGCAAAAATCATTGGCATGAAAATCTGCAGCAATACTGTTTTGGTCCAGTTTCTTTATACTGTTACATGTATAATACTAAGAAGCATATATTAGAAGATTTCTTGATAATACCAGTAAGAATATATTAGGAGAATTCTTGATAATACCAAGAATACATGTGTATTATTCTTGGTATATAACAAGCTTTTCCATCAAGTTAAAATCTGACTTGTAGAGTGATCAGTGTGCCATCTGAGAACTAGTGGCACGAAGTTTCAGATGTTCATAAGCCAAAAAAGCTGTGGTGCCACATTTCCGGGTTAGATACAACAGATATTTTTTTGCCCCCAACCTTTGAAGGTCTGTGGGTATTATTTCGAGGTGTCGGTGTCTGTTAAACATTTCGTTTCGGTCAATTAACTTAAGAACACATTGAGCAATCAACCTGAAATTTTTTGTGAGGGTTTGTATCTATGAGGGGGAGGTTCTTTCAATGACCAGCACCACTGCCCATCGAAGATGGCGGCTAGGTGGACATCTTGAATTTGGTTTCTTTCAATTAACTTGTCTTTCGTTCAATTAACTTATCTTTCAAAAAACCTGTGAATCTGATGCCTCCATCATTACATTATTTTTTGTCTTTCTTTACAGAATGAAATCTCTAGAAGAAGATGCCATCAAGGCTCAGTTGGTGATTGCCAAGGTGAAAGAATTATCAGAACAAACTGATGGTGATAGAGTACGACTAGAAGCAGACATTGGAGGTACGTTCTTATACCTGATCGTACAGCACAGGTCACAATTGACATCCCTACGGCTTCGCGTAAGTTACTCGTAAGTTATGCGTAACTTATGGCTTTGGTTTGGCGTAACTCACTGCGTAACTCGCCAAAATTGCGCAACTCGCCTCGTAAATCATTGCGTACCTAGCGAAATTCGTGTAACTCACCTCGTAAGTTACGCTCGTGAGTTGTTGNCCAAGCATATATTAGAAGATTTCATGATAATACCGGTAAGAATATATTAGGAGAATTCTTGATAATACCAAGAATACATGTGTATTATTCTTGGTATATAACAAGCTTTTCCATCAAGTTAAAATCTGACTTGTAGAGTGATCAGTGTGCCATCTGAAAACTAGTGGCACGAAGTTTCAGAAGTTCATACGCCAAAAAAGCTGTGGTGCCACATTTCCGGGTTAGATACAATAGAGATTTTTTGCCCCCAACCTCCAAAGGTCGGTGGGTATTATTTCGAGGCGTCAGTGTCGGTGACATTTCGTTTCGGTCAATTAACTTAAGAACACATTGAGCAATCAACCTGAAATTTTTTGTGAGGGTTTGTATCTATGAGGGGGAGGTTCTTTCAATGACCAGCACCATTGCCCATCGAAGATGGCGGCTAGGTGGACATCTTGAATTTGGTTTCTTTCAATTAACTTGTCTTTCGTTCAATTAACTTATCTTTCAAAAAACCTGTGAATCTGATGCCTCCATCATTACATTATTTTTTGTCTTTCTTTACAGAATGAAATCTCTAGAAGAAGATGCCATCAAGGCTCAGTTGGTGATTGCCAAGGTGAAAGAATTATCAGAACAAACTGATGGTGATAGAGTACGACTAGAAGCAGACATTGGAGGTACGTTCTTATACCTGATCATACAGCACAGGTCACAATTGACATCCCTACGGCTTCGCGTAAGTTACTCGTAAGTTATGCGTAACTTATGGCTTTGGTTTGGCGTAACTCACTGCGTAACTCGCCAAAATTGCGCAACTCGCCTCGTAAATCATTGCGTACCTAGCGAAATTCGTGTAACTCACCTCGTAAGTTACGCTCGTGAGTTGTTGCGTAAGTTACGAGTGACTTACGCGAAACTTACGCGAATTTAGGGATGTCAATTGTGACCTGTACTGTATAATGCTGGGCGATATTGATAAAGGGTGTTTAGCCTAATCAGCATACAAATTCTGCATTACACAGGTTAAAGGCCTAGAAAACTATTGTTCTGCCTTCAGTATGCTGCCTGATCTCTGGCATTTACTCACAAAATGATCACACGTGCCTAACTTTCCTGCAGCTCAGTTCGGGAGGACAAAAGAAAGTGTTGGACAAATTCTAGACAAGCCTGCCTGATCGTTTAACGTTTCCTTTGTTCTCTTGAACTTAGACGCAGGAAATTTGTACGCGTGTGATTATCCTGCGGGTAAACGCCTCTGGTGAAGCACCATACAGACATCAGACAATAGTTTTCTAGGCCTTTAACCTGTGTAATGCAGAATTTGTACGCAGATTAGACTAAACACACCCTTTATGAATACGGCCCGTTATGTTTGGAAATAAATATTGTGCAAAAGTTTAGGGACACCCCAAAATCCTTCTTATTTCCAATTTGTGACCCGGCACAACAAAATGAGTCGGAAGTCGCACAGAAGAAGACCGAAGATGACACCAGACAACAACTACAGAAATCGACAAAGTCAAATTTCACAATGGGCAGACAATCCTGAAATCATCGAACCGTTGGTGTCACCTTGGACATGTTGGGTCTTCTTCTGTGCGCATTCCGACTGATTTTGTTGTGCCGGGTCACATTTAACCTTTCAATCCTCGCATCATTGCAACCAGTGCTGTTGACATTCAAAAAAATCTTTTTTTCAGACACTGGCTCAATAAATAATAAAGAAGAAGAGGTAAGACCACGACTATGAAACATCTGCAATTGCAACCTTAACTCATCTGCCCCCAGGTTGGAGCAGACAGCATCTTCTGTTAAGTTTTCTAAAATCCTTGGGAATGAATTGGAAAAAATTTGAAGAAACATTCTTCAGATGGTTGATAAGAACAACCTTTCTTCAAATATTTTTCAATCAATACCATAGGATGCGAGAAAACTTTGACAGAAGTTGTCGTCTGCTGGACTCTGGGAGCAGATGAGTTAATCATATAAAAACAGCTGTTCTAACTAACTCCTTGCTACTATTAATTCGTTTCATTTCTGCCACATCTGAGGTCAATATTCAAAAAGATTCGAAGGCATGGTTCATTTTGCATGCACTGCAGTGAATTTTCGGTCCATTTCAGTTCTGAATTTTGATTTAGAAGTTAGCTTTTGTGTCTGTTGTATGGTTTGACTTTGTGCCCCTAGTGAGCCATCCATGCCTGAGTCTTCTAAGTAGATATTGAAGAATACTATTCCATTGGACAACGGCAGGCAACCAAAGTATAAACCTGCCTTACTGCACATTCTCACCCTTAGGTGACAGCATGTATATTCCACTAAAACAACTAACTCGCCCCATTTGATAGCATATTTGTGAGGCGGGCTTGGAAAAGCCGTCGCATGTCGCTGAATGATCAACAAGGCCTGTCAGAAAGCCTGTGCATTGATCTGCTACTGCTTACCTGTTAGGGAGTACATTTCTGCTATTGAAATGTGCGGGTTCACCAATGGCCCAGGGGCATAGCTGGTGGTGGGGGGAGGGGCACCCAGAGCAAAAAGGGAAAAAAAAAATTTTTCCTCTGAAAGGCCATTTCCCCTCTTACCGAGTTGTGGGGAAAATGCATCTGAGAGGATATAGACTTTCAGGGGTTTTTTCTGGAGGAGATCCCACACCCCCTCCGCCTTCGCCCTCCAGACTCAATCAATTTTGCCCCCTAGGCGACAAAAGCTAGCTCTGCCCCTGAACGCCATAACATTTTCCTCAAATGCGACAACTGACGGGTTTTCTAATGCCGTGTTCACACTAGGGTTTTATATCGAATCGAATTCGCAATAAAGGCCTATTCCGACATAACGCGTCACACTCAATTCGAAATAGGTCACTTTTATACCGATTTAACCAAACCGGTATTTGAATCGGTTTCGATTCGCATTAGCCAAATCGAAATAGTTATGTACTGCAAAGTATGTTCCTAACGTCATGACGTAGTTTATTTCGGGTTGAGTGTGATGCGTTTTGTTTCGAATCGAAATCGGTTTAGTTGTAGTGTGACCCGACCCGGCGTAACCAAATCGATTTCCGTATTTCGATTTACGGAACCCGATTTCGATTCGCAATAGGTGTGAACGCAGCATAAGACTGCCCCACATTTACATTTTATTAATATACTAATATGATAACCCTTTTTCCTGTTTCACCCAGCAACAGATGCTGAATAATCATAACCAGTATAAAAAACTAAAAATAAATGCCCGAGACGGTAACACCTCGGTCAAGGAAAGTTCGCGGGTTGTTGACGAGAAAATCGTCCGCAAAACTGAGGAGCATGTCGATGAGAAAACGGGCAAAAAGGTGTTTCGAACGGTTGAATACGTCGAAAAAACAGTCGAACATGAGGTAGTGTATGCACTGGTCGGTTTACGGGTGTAAATGTTATCGGTCTAGTTGATGCTCGACATGATGTCACGACAATGTCTATGGACGGTTATATCCGTAAATGTTTAAAGATGTAACAAAATGCCGACGTTGTAAGTCGTGGTCTCAGGGTTCCTTACGATTTTCATTTCTACGGTGTGTGTGTCACATATTCTACGGCGCCCGGGCAGTGCCCGATGAAAATTGGTGGAGAGTAATCGCAAGACGACCGTCAACAAACCGTAACTAGGTGCCGGCCGGGTGCCGTGCGGACCCCGGACGTCAGGCAGCCGGTGTTGTACATATCGCCCGGGACCCTAGAGGGGGTCGTGAGGGGGCCGGAGGATAGCCCTCGGCACCCTTGAGCACCGCAAAGCACCCGTCAATTTTTTTTCACGAGAATTGGCAGAAAAAATCGTGCAGAGCCCGCCCAACCACCGGCCAGAGCCCGCACAGGACCCTAGGGTGCCACTACGGGCCTTCTACGGGCTTTCTACCGGTCCGATGAAAACACCGGGAGAATTGGGAGCAACCAGCTCAGCACCGCGGCACCCGTATGGCTGGTGGAAAATGTCCCGGTGTCCGTGGGAACCGTAAAGCAACCGGCCGGGCACCGTACGATATTGGCCAAAATGTCTGTTTTTACTCGCTGTACGGGCCCCGGAGTGGATGTGTGACGAGGGCTTTACAGCGTCTTTATTTTGTACCACCTATCTGCGGATATACCAACCATAAATGTGTTCCTTCCTGCTTTCCTGTGATGTCCTTATAGCTGAAGAACAAGGAATATGTGATTGAATTTTCTTGTAAGAGGGCATTTAGTGGAAAACTGCCTCATAGCTTGTGAAGAATTTGAATGCTCAGTGATGTCATTTCTCCGAGAAAGAGAGAACTATTATTTTTAGCTTAAAATCTGCAGCATGTTGTCTTTGTTTGTGCCAAACGTTTAACGTGCTGCCAAAAACATAACATATACTTTGCTGTGCTTCTCAAGCCATTCTCTGGGCCCTTTTCTCTGTAAGACTGACATTTTCCCTCCACAAGTTTTCCACATTTTCAATTGCGAAAAACAAATCAAAAGGGCTTTGAGAAGTATCAGATTGCTCAAGTAGTTTATCAATGGTTAGAAAACCCAAATTATGAAGGAATTTTGTGTTGTTTAATCTCCAGTGCTTGTTTGGTGAAGGATTGTTCAACCATTCTATGCAAAATCCCGGTATAGTGACACAGCACAATTTAAAGTATAATTCACCCTAACTTCAACATGGGCAAAGTGCCAGGCTGAGGCATGTGCAACAGACACCACAAGTGAACACAATATTAAACCACAATATTTACCAGTTAACTGAGCACAACCTTGGATTTGTTACAGGCTCATGGAAAGTAAACCAAGTTACCCTAACATCATTAGATAACTGGGACATGGATTATTACCCACGGGCTTGTGCACATTTCCAAGCTGGGCACTTTGCCCATGTTGAAGTTAATGTGAATCATACTTTAGCTGTGGTATGAATCAATATGATGATGTTGGCATCTAAATTTGATCGTGTGGCGGACACCGACACTCTACGTCTGAAGTATGAATCAAGCTTTACCTCCAGGACTGATCACAAAAGCAGGAAGCACACATTAATGACACTCAATATGTTGTAACACTATACATAAAGGCATGTCACCACCTGACCTCGCAGTCTTAAAACATAACTCAAGCTACCATACCGCCTACCTGCCTCTTCCTTTTCCCCTGTAAATAGCCTAATCTTTCATCCTCTCTGTGCTAAGTTTGACATCTTCTGGTTAACCACTAAGTAACTTGATGGGGCACGCCGGTCTTCAAAGGAAATGGGAGAATTTTAAAATGCTTAAAGCAAGCAGCTGCATTGGTGCATTCAGTTATCATTGGTGTTGCTAAAAAGCACAAAACATGGCTGAAATCAAGGACAAAAATCAATCAATAGGCCTTTAGGAACTCTTAACTCACCCCCCTGCTGTCAGCACATAAGTACATGTACATGTTGTACCAAATGTTCACTCTGTGTTGCAACACCATTTATTTCCATTACATCTCAAAATTCCGCAGGGACTTGAATTTTTTCCAAGAAATTATTCATGTTGTGTCCACAACTGTGGGTGTGCCGATGGTGTCATGCACCACAGATCTGCAGTCTGGCTGTCTGTCTCATGGTGCACCACAGATCTGCAGTCTGGCTGACTGTCTCATGGTGCACCACAGATCTGCAGTCTGGCTGTCTGTCTCATGGTGCACCACAGATCTGCAGTCTGGCTGGCTGTCTCATGGTGCACCACAGATCTGCAGTCTGGCTGACTGTCTCATGGTGCACCACAGATCTGCAGTCTGGCTGTCTGTCTCATGGTGTACCACAGATCTGCAGTCTGGCTGACTGTCTCATGGTGTACCACAGATCTGCAGTCTGGCTGTCTGTCTCATGGTGCACCTGCAGATCTGCAGTCTGGCTGTCTGTCTCATGGTGCCATCATGCCTCAGAATGACAAACTAAAAAGTGCACTTTTGTTCCTACCATTGAATCATCAATTTTGTTTTCCTGTAGAGGTGTTCTTCACGTGACGTCACAATTCCATGACGATACAATGCCGCCATATTGGCCATCAAAACGTCAAGCAACATCAGCGTCAAAACACATCCTGACATCAAAATGTCATGACGTGCTAGTTTTGACGTCATCGCCGGCAATTTTACGGCCAACATGACCGATTCTTTGCAGTCACGTGACCGTTGTGATGCCAGTGATGAACCTCTATAGGACACTGGGTATTCACTAGGCCGATTACATCACCACTCTCATTGGTCAAGGGTCTCATCTGCATACACTCATTATCATGTTCATTATTCAAGGTGGTGGGCTTCCACCTATTTCAAAACTGTGTAGTCTTCTGTTTAGCCTATTTATAATCCACCTAAACATGTACATTTTTGAAAATCTTTTTAAGTTGTTGGTTATAACGGGAAAAAGCAATTCTCTCCTGCATCATTCCTGCTTTGTATATTTCACTTCTGTATTGCATGTTGTATGTGTTGAGTTGTTTACTGCCAAAAACAAGAATAGCCAATTGGAGCTCCACGTAAACTTGGGATGAAACGGTCAAAAATTATAGCGCCGGTATATATTCATGCGCAGTGTGTAACACACGTGTCAGTGTCTTGGAAACCCGAAGTAGTCCGAAGAAGTCTCCACAGATTAGTGTAGCGACATCCAACCTCAGCCCAAGTGTAACTAATATCTGGGTCTGAGATTGCCTTGGGGGAACAAGTAGTTGGAATCACATTAGACTGGTCCACGGTCCCAATATAGCTGATGCAATAAGAGACCGGTATTGCATGATGTAACGTTGCAGTTGATTGGCTAGCTTTTTTTGTATTGCCTGATGAAACATCGCAGTTGATTGGCTTGCTATTTTGGGGATGTGAGGTGCCATTTTGAATTTCTACTGAGTAGAATCTTCTGTGACGTCACAACCTGGCAGCTTTCTGCCACGTATGGCCGCCCAATACCGGTCCCTTATTCCGTCAGCTATGTTGGGACCGGGAACCAGTCTAGAATCACATTTGACGTTTTGTAACCATGCATGTGATGTTTTCATAATTTCAGGTCGAGACAACAAAGCAACAAATTGTAGAACTTGAACTGGAGAGTGACACAGAGGTCAAGGGTCGCCATGGAAACACAAATGGAGAATTATCATGATGCACCACAGTCAACCATTGAATTGGTAAGTCTGTCTTCAGGGGCTTAAAGGAGCACATATGCAGTCTCAAACCAGTATTTTGACTGCTGACGTAGAGAGAGCCACCTACCCGCAGCAATATGAACTACAAAAAAACCATTACATGTGCGTGGTACATTGGGTCCATTCGCCGGCAACGTAGTTAGTCCCTGGGGTTGGATAGTGGCGAGCAAGGTGATGGTGGCGCCGGCTGTCGAGAAAAAGTGGCAATACCGAGCTCCTTTAAGGCGTTCCTCTGCATGATGGTTGTCTCGCAAACCGTGGTCCTGTAAATGGGTGAAAGAGGGTAATACCCAGCACGTGAAAATGTCGCTCTTGAGGGCTGTAAAATGTTGACCCAACTGACTGAGCTCATCGCGTCATATATTTTCCTTTGTTGCAGGTGCTTGCTGTACGGTGATGACTCCACACAGCCTGCCCACCATCTTGATGACCTCTGTAACCATAGTAACAATGTTACGTAGCAACAGACGTCTCTAATCGTTTTATTGGTCACTAGGAACCTTTTTATTACTCAATGTCGTCATTGACAGTGGGTTTCAGAGCTCTTCAAGATAAACTTTACATCATAAATGCCGCAGGAATTGCCCTGTTGCTATGGACTGCTAGTAATGGAAGCTGTTGCCAAGGAGATATGACTGGTTGCTACGGGTGAAGTTGGTCTACTCCTGACCAATTATCCTATGTCTCGCCCAGGGTAGCGGCTGATCCAATAAAAAACTAAGATAGATTTATGCTCACCTCCTCTGCCTGCATTCTGATATGCATCGTCTCAAGAGTCATGGTCTGCACAGTCATGGTTCCTGTGGATTTTTCTGCTTCAAGGCATTGAACAGCCAGAAAACCGCAGTTTTTAGCTCCGTCAGTGGCCTTGGAAAGGCCTTTAATTTTATGGTGGATCAATTATGGATTTTCTTCGAACCATTTCCCCCTTCCTGCGATGCTTTCTTCATTGGTAAAGTATGATTCACCCTATTACTTAAAGATGGCGAAGTGCCAGGCCAGTGCAACAGACACCAGAAAGTGAACACAATGATTAAGCAACAAACTACACATTTACCAGTTGACTGAACACAACCTTGGAGGGTTTGCTATTATAGGCTGTTCAAGTGACCCTAACACCATTAGGTACCCGATAACTGCGACATGGATTATTTACCCAAGTAACTGGGTAAATCCATGTCGCAGTTACCAGGTAGTGCCATGTCGCAGTTACCAGGTAGTGCGACATGGATTATTTACCCCTGACTTGTGCACAGACATTTCCAAGCTTGGCACTTTGCCCGTGTTGAAGTTAGGGTGAATCACACTATATTTGGGAAACCGTGCTTCAGGCATGAAAGTTTGTGTTTCTTCCATTCGTTCACGAAACCTTGACATTGATTTTGGCCTTGAAAAGCCTAAAAAAGGCCTTGAATTTGCTGACTGAAAAGCTGCAGGAACCATGACAGTGCCGTGAGGCTCTTGGCCTACATTCAAGGGTAGTGCTTCAGAAGGTAAACCTTGGCAGAGTGCTCCACTTCCAGAGGGAAATTCTCCAAATGATCTCCCTTAATTCACTTCTGGGTATTCTGCTGTCAAATTTAAAACAGCCATGTAAAGTATGATTCACCCTAACTTCAACATGGGCAAAGTGTCAGGCCTGTGCAGCAGACACCATAAAGTGAACACAGTGGTTAAACCACAAACCACAGTATTTGCCAGTTCACTGAGCACAACCTTGGATTTGCTATAGGCTGATGGAAAGTAAACCAAGTTACCCTAACATCAACTGCGATATGGATTATTTACCACTGGCCTGTGCACATTTCCAAGCTTGGCACTTGAATCATACTTTATCCATACTACTTAACTAAAATCATGCCATTCATGCTCAGAAAAAAAGCAACGTTAATATAAATACTTTGGTTTCAATACCAGGGAATATCAAAACTAGGCCTGGGATTGACTCTTTATGGTATATTTTCTGTTCCATATTTACCCGTTTTTGAAACGACTTCTGTATATATCCTCTTAGGAATATGATACCTTGTGTACTTCAACTCTGTTGGATATTCATTTTACCTGTGTACATTGCCAAGCTTTTCTGGTTGCTATGGAAACAACTCATTATGTATGTAAAAATATGGTTACCATGGCAACCATGCATTCATTGGTTAGTACAGCAGTTATATAATTTGTACATTTGGAAAGCTTGTTTCTTTGGTAAGAATATTTCTCATATTGTTAAAATAAATAAATATTGTTGCCATGGGAATAGTATCCGTGGCAACAGTCCATGTCGCAGTAATCTCTTATGCTCTTGAATAATATTTTAGGTACCCTTGAAATAGAATTGTATTTCTTCAGAGATAGGCTGCCTTCTCATGGGTTGGGTGTGCAGTACCGGTAGTTTGACATGATGAGTTTCAGATATATGGGCGCTTTGAATCAAGTCCAGTAAATGCTTGTGCTTCTCAGTTTTCTACAGGGCCCTTCAGTGCATTTGTGCAGCAGAAGCGAAGTAAAAGCATTTACTTGTTTTTATCCAGGCCTCATGAAGAAATTGAGCTCATCTGATCAGTTTCTATTCTTTGTGCTGAAAAATAATGAAAAAAAGTTATCTTGCCCCCGAAACGTCTCGCACCACTTTTATTCTTATTTGATTATTTCATTTTATGGAATTCACGCCCCAGGTTGGCTGGTATCCAATGGCAGTTTCTGTTTTACTGTATGGTGTATGTCACTTTTATCTTCCGGTGATTTCTCATTCTATTGAAGAAAATGGTATAGAAACTTGTTTCAGTAACATGATTAGCATTACTTAAAGGGAATAAGTCACGGCAGTCAAAAATGACACCAAGAATAATTTCGCAATAAATTCACAATTTCAAAATTAAAAATTTTGTATTTTAGTGGATTAAAGTCTAACCCAATCTAGCCGTGGAGCAATGGAATCCGCATTCCATTGCTCCACGGCTAGATTGGGTTAGACTTTACATCTCTAGACAATCCAAGATCTGTTGACTGTGTTCTAAATGTTATTCGAAGGCAGCAAAGCAACAGCAGCTGTGCAAATAATGCTCTTAGGCAAAAAATTCCCGATGCGAGTACTGTAATAGATTCAAGATGGCGGCATTTGATTCTCTATTCAGACATCTTGCCTGGCACAACCGGTATGCGGAAAAAATCCCCCTGGAAAAAATCCCACCGGAAATAATCCACTTTTTGGTGAAGTAGGGAAAAATCCACCCGGAAAAAGTCCCCCTTTTGGTCAAGTAGGAAAAAATCCCCCTTTTTGGTAAAGTAGGAAAAAATTGGCACAACCAGTTCGCTTTAAGTAATTCTAATCATATTGAACTGAATCGAATTATGTTTAGCAGCTTTTAGTGTATTTCGGGGCATCCTGTATTTTAATTTTCGCGAATGGATTGACATATCAATAATGGTCGAAATTCATCAGGCCTACAAAAAGTAATAAATCATGTTGTCAATAATAATGACATTGATTGCAAACTGATTGGGCCGTATTCAAAAAGGGTGTTTAAGACTTAGACGCGTGTAACTTTGTCAAATGCATGTTGGAAGTGTGTGCATTTAGTGAAGTTACACGCGTCTAAGTTTTAATCGTGCGATGATCACCCTTTTTAAAAACGGCCCATTGTCTACTTGTGAATGCTATGTACAGATTTTAAACTGAATCCAATTCATGATCATATTCATTAAACCCGAAGTGTATTGGGGTAAAATATTCAATTTCTACGTTATATCTGTATTTTTGTTACCGGTAGTTTAATATACCCCTGTACAGCCTGTAATGCGAATCAACCCTTCACACATCACCAGTGACTTTGTATGGCCTGTTTCTAACATGTCTAATGTGACAAATTTAAAGCCCCTATGTGTTAAATTATTGTGGTATTTTCAAGTGTTAGGAGAATGCAGGTAGAGGCGTCATAGCCTTGTGAAGGTCCCCCGCAAAATACCGGTACTTGCCTGATCTGAACCACGACCTAGTTTTCAGCACACACTGAAAAAACTGGGGCGATTACTGGAGCTACAGATATGCGTTGCATACCAGCATGTAAAAAGGGATAGAATTTGGGCATGCACGTTCCAGGCTGAGACGTTGTTTATAATTGTGTTGCCTCGCCTGTCTTCAAAGAATATAATATTGGAGTTCGTATAACAATCGACTCATTGGCCCGGGCTCATTGGCGACAAAGCAGCAATACTAACATCACCATCATGCACTTCTTGCTTACATGTAGGCCTACTCTCCACAAATTCAAAATTTCTTTTCAAAGAACTTGGAAAATGGTATTTGATATTCTTTGCATGTCCAGGGTGCGTCGAAATGTGACGTCCTCCATCTTGGCGGCTGAATTTTTCATCCACCCTGTATCAATACAGTTGTAAATGAACATGTACATTTAGTCTCAATGACTGTGATGAGCTTAATGTGAAATGTTGTCTATTGTGTACATTGTGTGAATAACATTAGGCCAAGGTATTTAGGTTTGAATCTGACCGAGCTCCAAGTTCTTTCTAAAGTATGATTCACTCTAACTTCAACATGGGCAAAGTGCCAGGCCTGTGCAAAAGACACCACAAATGAACACGATGATTAAACCACAAACCACAGTATTTACCAGTTGACTGAGCATAACCTTGGATTTGCTATTGGCTCATGGAAAAGTAAACAAGTTACCCTAACATCATTAGATAACTGCGACATGGATTATTTACCACTGACCTGTGCACATTTCCAAGCTTGGCACTTTACCCATGTTGAAGTTAGGGTGAATCATACTTTATATAGATATAGAATGTCCTCACCTCTGGAAATAAGTACCAGCTCGGCAAGTTTTCTCTCAACTCCCGTTGCTTGATCATTGACAAGCAAACTGGCCAGTTTTGGAACTTGTTCTGAGATGTGGTTCTGGTAAATTTCTAGTTTTTAGCCTGTTCTGATGATTTTTATACAAAAATCCCTTATTCAGACAATAATCTTTTCTATCGTGTTAAGCTTGCAAACTTTTCCCTTTCTGATATTAAAGGCGCTTGATAAATCATTGATATTTTACATGAAGGTAAATTTGAAATCCCTGTGGAAGCCATTTCATGTCAAGGAAGCATAGAGATTTCTGTAAAGTATGATTCACCCTTTTCAACATGGGCAAATTGCCAGGCCTGTGCAAAAGACACCAAAGTGAAGACAATGATTAAACCACAAACCACGGTATTTACAGTTGACTGACACAACCTTGGATTTGCTATAAGGCTCATGGAAAGTAAACCAAGTTACCCTAACATCATTAGGTACATGTAACTGCGACATGAATTATTTATAACTGACTTGTGCACATTTCCAAGCTTGGCACTTTGCCCATGTTGAAGTTAGGTGAATCATACTTAAATGAGGTTATTACAGTTTGCAAGGCCCTTGAATGCATTCATGCAACGAATTGCGTTATCTATGCTGAAGTTTGACCGCAGTTTTCGAAGATCTGCAAGAGATGTATATAGTTCGGACTAGCACAAATCATAGTTATTTAAGGTGTAAATAGTTAGTTGGTCCTAAGTTGTCCACCCCGGCCTTCTCACCTCCTCTGATATTTCAGATTATTTCGTCAGTAGATATCTGCATCGTTTTATCCAGAATTATTTCGTAATTGTCCTTGTTATTTTTGTTTCATTGGAAAGACCTTAAGAGGTGTGTCTCTTATCAATGTATGGTCCACAGCTGAGAAGTGGCCTCCAGGTGACTCTAGTTTATTCGTGTGGTCACTGTGTTGGTGGCCAGTCCAGATATACGCTGTGGACTTTTTTTGTTCACAGTTTTCAGACAAGGAAATGTGTAGTGATGCTGTCTACATAGGCTGTTGCCCCAGATTTCAACCCAGGCCTTTCCGTTTGACGGGCGCAAAAATGTGCATGCGCCTTGCAAACAATAGAATTTCTATTGTTTGCAAGGTGCATGCACATTTTAGTGCCCGTCAAATTTAAAGGCCTGTCAACCGGTCATGTTTCCACACCAAGTCCAAGGCCAGACTGAAAAGACTTTTCTTTGAACAGCATTTGGGGGGGGGGTAAGTTAAAAAGTACAGTTTTGGGGGTCAGGATGAAGTAAGTTTTAAAAAGTCAATTTGAGGCGGACCAGGGAGTTTCGTCCAAGTTAGCTCTGGAGCATCTTGAGTTCATTTGCCTCCTAGGAGCTTATGTTTGGTACCGGTACTCAAATTCATCATCATAGGCCGACATGTATTTCTATGTAGTGAGTTTATTTCTGCTGGGTAATACTGTTCTGACTTGTCATGTACATTTACTACTTAGAAATTGACAGATTTGGGGCACAGTTCGGATGAAGTGGGTGCAGATATCTAAAATCCGTGAACATTTTCGAAGCGATTGAAACATAATCGTTGTACAAAAATAAATTAAATTTTTGTATAGTTCTTCCAGCGTGCTGTCATCATGTCTGTTGAAGCCAACCATACACGATCAAATTTATTTCAAAATCAAATTTTCTGAGTAGGCTGTAAAGTATGATTCACCCTAACTTCAACATGGGCAAAGTGCCAGGCCTGCAAGAGACACCACAAGTGAATACAATGATTAAACCACAAACCACAGTATTTACCAGTTGACTGGACACAACCTTGGATTTCCTATAAGCTCATGGAAAGTAAATCAAGGTTACCCTAACATCATTAAATAAATGCGGCATGGATTATTTACCACTGACCTGTACACATTTCCAAGCTTGGCACTTTGCCCATGTTGAAGTTTTGGTGAATCATACTTTACACAGGCTTGATGTGGGTCTATACCATTCTCCACGCACCACCGCTAGGTTACGCCACTCGTCCTTGGGCTCCACCAATCACCTGTAAGGTGGAGCAATCTAGAACCAACGTCGACCATTGAACTTCTGAAAATTTGTATGAAAAATTTGACCGTGTACGGCAGGCATTACATTGTTTTTAGGACTTCCTGTTTCATGTGATCCTAAACGATGATGTCGTCATCAATTTTTTTCCTGCATTTCCCTATACCTCATTATGTGGTGAGTCTCTCCTCTGTGATGTATTGGATGAGAGCCAAAGATGAGATTGTGAGGTGTTCAGAATGTCGTTGTATCTTGTCATTCATACATGTTGAAAGAAACATCCCACTTTAATAGTTTTCATTCATAGCCACACCTGCAGGATTAACACTTTCACCTGTTCACTGCCAAGGTATCTGATGGCAAAATATGTAAAAAAAAGGACCGAAAATGCCTGAACAGTATCAACAAGGAATTCATTGGAAAGCTCTCAGTGAGCACTTTCCAATAAATACCTATGTCACATGAGATTGTGACTATGTTGGGATTGTGACTATGTCCCTATGTTGGGACATTTCAGATGAAGTTTGTACATTTTAGCTCACCTGTGGTGAGCTCTTACGGTGGTGCTGTGTCTGTCATCCGCCGTCGTCTTCCGTTAGCAGGGCACGTTTCGTAACCGCTGGGGCTATTGATCTGAAACTTGGTACATATACCTGTATACCCCTAGGTCAGATTACCTATGACACCAAGTTTCAGTCCGATTCGATTCTTGGCTTGGCCTCCAGGTGGCCAAAACCAAAAACACAAAAAGTGCAGTAACTCCTGAACTAATGACTGGATCGTCTCCAAATTTTCATCATAGGTGTACCCAATGAGGATACATAACATATATAACGGGTTTTTGATTTGACCTACTTTTCAAGGTCACAGAGGTCAAAGTTAAGATTTTTGCCTTTTGGTGGCATATTTTGAAACCGCTGGGGCTATTGACCTGAAACTTGGTACATACAGACCGCTCGGTCATTCTTTTGATTTAACATTTGTCATTTGTTCTTCTGGTACATTCACCCAGGTGAGCACATGGTCCATGGATCATTTCATTCTATTCGTGAGGAAATTAGCACTGGCAGTGAAAAGATGAAATCATAGGAATTTTCCATTTGTCAATGTAATTCATAATGTAAAGATCCACATCTACACACTGTAATAAACACAAGTTTTTTGAGACCATCCTTGCTTAGAACATTTTTATCAAGTGACTGCCTATACTCTAACAGAATCATTTTAGCTTGATATAGTTTTCTGTTATCTTTGGCCTTGTATTAAATTCACAATGATGTAATCTTGAAATTACTATTAAAGAAAACATTTACTGCTAATACATGGACATTTTTGTTTGTTTGTTTGTTTGTTTGTTTGTTTGTTTGTTTGTTTGTTTGTTTGTTTGTTTGTTTGTTTGTTTGTTTTTGTTTAGTGGTAGGCCAATAGATCAGTATATATTCTTCTTCTAAACAGATCAGTGTCCTGCATGCGCATTTTCTTTCTACCATATAATAATTCCCCGTCGTATTCCATTTAACGCGGGACGGAGCGAACTGGGCTAAGAGAAACCTTGGGTAAGGACAGGAGGTACCAAAAGTTTCCAGGCCATCTGCCGAGCTGTTCTGATAAAGACAAGAGGACACAATTGGTGTCGTTTTGTAGGTATATCTTTCTTCTAAACAAATCAGTGTCCAGCATGCGTATTTTCTACCGTAATTTCCGTCATATTCCATTTAAAGCAGGACGGAGCGAGCTGGGCTAGTGAAACTTTGAGAAGAACAGGAGGTACCGGTACGAAAAGTTTCCAGGCCATCTGTCGAGTTGTTCTGATAAAGACAAGGAGACAAGACTGGTGTAATTGTCCCCCGGAGCCCTCGGAGGGGGACTTGAAAATACCGGCCGTCCGTGCGCCTATGCCGCTCGCCGCTCGCCACTCGCCGCTCGCCGCTCGCCGCTCGCCGCTTGCCGCACGCCGCTACTAGTCCCTTCCGCTCTATAACTTAAGAACGACTGAAGATTTTGGATTCATATTTGGTGGAGGGTTGTATCACGGGCCAACGGTGTGTCGCGTGAAAGAATCGGCCAAATCCGATTCTCCACTTTGCCACCAGGGGGCCGAAAGCCAAAACACAAAAACTGCGATTACGCCTTTAATACTGAATGGAATTTCACGAAATTTTTATGGTAGGCTGAACTAGCAAGGGTACATAATATATCATAGGATTTTAAAGTTTAATTGATTTTTCAGCCCTGTAGGGGGCACTTTGTAAAATCTACAAAAGTTCCCTTCCGCTCTGTAACTTCTGAACGACTGAAAATTTTGGGTTGATATTTTGTGGAGGGATGTAGGCCTATCATGGGCCAACGGTGTGTCGCGTCAAAGAATCGACCAAATCTGATTTTCCAATTTGCCACCAGGGGGCCCAAAAGCCGAATCACAGAAACTGTGATTGTGCCATTAATACTGAATGGAATCTTCAAAATACATGACCGGCGGACTTGCACCCGGGGCGACGGGGGACGTTCAATGCTGTTCTTGTTTTGTAGGTATATCCTTCTTCTAAACAGATCAGTGTCCTGCATGCGCATTTTCTCACGTTATTTCCGTCATATTCAATTTAAAGCAGGACAGTGAAACTTTGGGTAAGGACTGGAGGTACCAAAAGTTCTGTTCTGATAAACACAAGAAGACACAATTGGTGTCATTTTGTAGGTACATGTACCTGCTGTCAAAAGATCGAACGTTTTTCGCCAAAGCCCAGTTCGCTCCGTCATGCGTTATATGATGGAATATGACGGCAAATTACGGTAGAAAATGGGAATGCTACTGGCCTGTTTAGAAGACGGATACACCTACAAAATGACACCAATTTTGTTCCGTTATCTTCATCAGAACAGCTTGGCAGGAGGCGTGGAAACATTGGCACCTCCAAAGTTTTTCGCCCACGGCCAGTTCGCTTCGTCCCGCGTTACATAATGGAATATGAAGGCGAATTATGGTAGAAAATGCGAAAGCAGGACTCTATTCTGTTTAGAAGAAGGATACACCTACAAAATGACACCAATTTTGCTCAGTTATCTTCATCAGACCAGCTCGGCAGGAGGCGTGGAAACTTTTGGTACCTGGTGTCAAAAGTGTCTCCTTACCCAAGGGTTTTCGCTCNATTGCGAGTGGGGCTTTTATTTCTCCGACCAATGAAAATGAAGAACGCATTTCCGACTGACGCCGAACGAGGAAATCATCAACATTTTGGGGAGAGGTTTTGTCATGTTTGTGTCAGTCTACTTCATCGCTACTATTTCCATCTTTCTGAGGAACATTACGATGTGACAACCATATGAGTTGATGAAGAAACGAGGAAACGTATAGACGGACGTATACCAGACGGATAACCTAAACTCGCCAATTACTAAGTTTCGCCGTAACATTGCATGAAGTGCATTATCTAGGGGGCGTGATGTCTCCACCTTGGCGAGTTTGCAACCTTAAGATGACTTATGCTAGAAGTCGTCAGACCTCATTAAATTCCGGTGTCGTGATTGGCCATATGCTAATATTCCATGTTAATCATGTTCACCACAGCGCGGTAGTACTTCGTAGCTGCCAGTGTCGACATACAACGCGACTATAGCTGAACGAATGAATGAATGAATGAATGAATGAATGGGTAGGCGGGAACCGACCCGTAATAGTTGGGGACCGACGCAGCTCGACACTCTTGGCCGAATTTCTGATAATGTGCGCGCCACGATGGGAGGGGAACGCCGCACTCTTGCAAAGAATCGAGTGCTGAGAGCAAATTGCTCCTAACACAATCGGGGTGACTTTCATGTATAGGAGCAGAAGGAAACCAGAGTCCCGTATGAAATCTTTGCAGTCAGAATAAGTTGGAGTTACCCTCACTATCTATCACATGCATGAAGAGAGGGTTCCACTGGGGATACAGGGCCGTATTTAGCTTTTTTGTCCGCAGTGGGGTGGGGCAGAGGACCTTTTTGCCATTTTTTGCCGAAAATCCGCATGAAAATCACGTTTCCCCTGCCCCCCCC
>NMRB01002946.1:53181-68182 GCA_002633025.1 Notospermus geniculatus
CACTGGCAGCTACGAAGTACTACCGCGCTGTGGTGAACATGATTAACATGGAATATTAGCATATGGCCAATCACGACACCGGAATTTAATGAGGTCTGACGACTTATAGCATAAGTCATCGTTAGGTCGCAAACTCGCCAAGGCGGAGACATCACGCCCCCTAGATAATGCACTTCATGCAATGTTACGGCGAAACTTAGTAATTGGCGAGTTTAGGTTATCCGTCTGGTATACGTCCGTCTATACGTTTCCTCGTGAAGGATACCTAATGAAACACTGAGAAACGAATACACTTTTGCACTTTATACTCCGACTGCGCCTTTTTCTGTTTTTAGGTCCTCTTTGCAAGGGTTGGTAACTATCATATCTTTTTGCTTCGAAGATGTCCTAAAAGATGCCAAGGGAGACAAAACTCCGAAAAACCACAATGCATGACACCTTTGTCGACAATAATGTCATCAAAATACAAAAGTCATGTGCTCTCAGTTGATAAGAGACCAAAGACTCAGGGAACAAAGTTCAAAATTTCTTACCGGTACTTTGCAAATAACCATGGGGTTTATGACGTGGAGGACTGCAAGACAAGCAGATCATGCAGGTAAAGTCTTGTTCACACTGGCGGCGCGGTGCGATGTGGTGCGATGCGTTGAAAAAATCGCCCAGCGGTGTCAGTTTTGACATAACGCGGCGCGGCGCGACGCGGTTGCGTGCGATGGTCATGATTTTAGTGGAAATGACATCATTCAAATCCTCACACGGCAGGCGATTCGACGCGGAAAAATACTGCACGAGCGATCGGGGCTGTGGAAATCGCTCTATCTATTTTAATGATCAAAGTTACCAATTAGGCATTGTGAGTGGAGCTACACATAGAAGAACGAGTTGAAGCATGTTACCTTAAGCCCCCGCACACTGTGCGGATCTTGCTGAGCAAAGTGCCACGCGTGCAACTTTGCTCAGCAAGATGCGCACCGTGTGCCGGGGGCTTTACCTGATGAAGGGTTAGTCACGTAATAACAGCACGTTGAACTTCTCAAATGATGAAGGTATGGCGGTCGTTTTTGTTTCGACATAGTATCAGTCCAGCCTCGGTGTTATCACTGGTGTTATCACTGGCTATACATGTACATGTATATAGGTTGGACAGGAGACCAGTCTTATCAAGGTGGGGAGGGATAAAGAGTCACCTAATGCATACAGTCGGTAAGAGGGTTTCAAAACAATTGGTATCTGCACACTTTTTTGTGTTGTAAATTTCATACACTGGCTGCTGTTAACAAGTTCATTCACATGTCGGTAGTTAGGCTCCGATATATCGGGTGGCCCAGAAAAAACGATAACACTTTTCATTTTAGGGTTATTCAAAAAGTATCAAAGCGACGATTCTTATATTTGGTAGACGTAATGCCACAGATATTACACACCATTCCTGAAAATATAAGCTTCACACGTTGAAAGACAGAGGAACAGCAGCACTTTTAGAATTAGTTGCCAAAAAATGCAGTGCCGAAAGTTATTTGTAATTTCACTGACCTTTTAAAACTGAACAGATGGTCAGCGTGACCTCAATTTTCATCAGAAACTGCACGCGACTGAAGCCCGTGGTCTACCACTTCCAGCCTTTCTTTCATTAGTCCCTGTTCGTTTTATCTTATTAATGAGTCGACGTACTGAGCCTCTTTTCATCCCTTGCCAGGGAACTCCCTGACAATTTTCCTAGCTCCCCATCCTTTCTCAGTCCAACACGCCTGAATCACAGCTATATCTCCCTCTACTAAAAAAACCATGGTGCCTTTCTTGAGAAAACATCTAGACTGAGCCAACAGAAGCCCAAGACTAAGGACGTTGGCAGTTGACACTGATTGGCAGGTCATTTTAAGTCTAGACATGTCACCGCATGCCAGGTGCCAGATGTAAAGTGACTGGCATTGCATTTTTTGACCGACAATTTCAAAAATGTTGCCGTTTCAATGTCAATCAATCTTTGGAGCTGAAATTTTGAGGAAAGATGCATAATATATATGTGATTGTTGATGAAAAATATGACAATCACAGCTTTGATATTTTTGGAATAATCTTTAAATGAAAAGTGTTATCGTTTTTTCTGGGCCACCCGATATATGCGGTACATGCTCTATTCGCCTTATCTCATTTCGCCTTTTCCCATTTCGCCTTCAAAAAGTGTACATTTCGCCTTTCCTCGATTCGCCTTCTCTCATTTCGCCTTCTCCTACTTCGCCTTATCTCATTTTGCCTTTGTCTCTATTTGCCTTTTTCTACCACGCCTTGTCCTGTTTTGCCTCTGTATCTTTTTGCCTTTTCTTAAGTGGCCTTATCTAGTTTTGCCTTTATCTTAATTTGCCTTTGTCTATTTTTGCCTTGTCTTAGTCTGCCTTGTCTCAATTCCCTTTTGTCTAAATTTGCCTTCTTCCTAATTCGCCAACAAAGGCAAGATAAGCGAAGGCAAATTGAGAAAAGGCGAGATGGGAAATGGCAAAATGAGAAAAGGCAAATTGGGAAGAAGGTGAAATGGGACAAAGGCTAATCGAGAAAATGCGAAAAGAGAAAAGGCAAAATAATACAAAGGCAGAATAGAACGAATGCGAAATATGAGAAGGCGATTTAAGATGAGGCGAGATGAGATAAAGGTGAATTGGGAGAAAGGCAAGTTAAGACAAAGGCAGAATAATACAAAGGCAAGTTAGGCGAAGGCGAATTGAGAAAAGGCGAGATATGGAATGGCAAAATGAGAAAAGGCAAAATGAGAGAAGGCGAATTGAGATAAGGCGAATAGAGCAGACACCATATATGCAGCTGAAAGAACCTGTTTTCAGTTTTATTTAGGGGTTGCTCAAATATTTACAACGCGATGTCTCTTCGAGATAGAACGACTTATCTTTGGTTTTAGGAGATTCAAGTTCAGAGCGGACAGTAAATTCATGGCGGACCATGCAAGATTAGAAGCAACGGCGAGTCGTCAACGTGTCATGTTTTGGTTTGAGGAGAATCGACATAAGACGGATAGTTATGGTAATAGATATTATCGGATGCATATTCATGACATCGGGGTTTCTCGATGGCATTTTTTAAGGAGGTCGAGGAGTTGGGTAGTCTGTCACGAGGGTAAAGGACTAGAAATCGCACTGACTCTGCCATGGAAATGTCCTAAGCACCACTCCCTGAAATCACCTTGGTTTACATTTATAAAGATGTCATGAAATAGAGCAAACTCGCTAGCCCAGTGGTACGGCGTTCCGCGTTTTCAGTTTGCTCCACTTGTACCACTGGCTTCATACGCCCTCATCACCCTGCTCGGAATGAGCAGAATGAATAAAAACTGATCTACAGCTAGTTTTACACCCTAATAAAATCATAATCGTACTGTCAAGTTTAGAAGTGTACCAAAACACCAAACCCACCATGATTTTTAAACATTTGTTCATTATTTTGTTTGCACTTTTTTTCGGCGGATTACACGTATGGCTGTGCTTCGGTTCGGTCGTTCCGGGAGAAATAGTTTCCATTTTAGAAGCAACCAAATCCTGCACCAATCAGGTTGGTCGAATTTGATCACATGATTTTGTGAGGTAAACATAAGCACGTGCTACCTGGAGGCAGCCATCTTAAATGACGTCATTTAAGAAGTACGGGGCAGTGACGTTTGAAGGCAGAGTCACTAAGGTGAAACCGTGTGACCTCTGCATAGGAAATTGGAAATAGAGGTCAGTAACGGTCCACAACTTAAGGCGGGATTACACTTCCAGCTAGCGACAGTCTTGCCGTCAGCGACCGTCGACGGGCAATCATTTTTCCCGGAGACGGTCGATTCTAGCACGACATGTCTTTAGTCGATTTAGAGTTTTCGTCGGCCGACGACGTCCAAGCGACCGGTGAGCGTAAAGCTAGAAGCACATGGATGCGGTTCGTGCTCCGGTGCGGCAACGGTAGGGGTGTTTGTAAAGTCGACTGACCCGGCTGAATGATGAGTCGAGCAGCATTGGGTGAGTCAACTTTAAAAACACCCCCACCGTTGCCGCACCGGAGCACGAACCGCATCCATGTGCTTCTACCAACTTTTGCGTCGCCGTCCGTCGCCGGATGGAGTTTAGTTATGACGGAGAATTCGAGATTCCGCCGCTCTGTCAGCTGGTTTCACGTTTATTTGGAGGAAGCCACTTCTATACTAACGGACGTACTAGTACATTTACCACACAGCACGTTGACAACGACTTCATTGCTGGCCGTGGCCAGCTGTAGTTTTCGCCAGGTGTATCGTCTGCTTTTGAAGTAAATCCTACCCGTAATATGTAAAGTAGGTATCTGGGTTGTCCGGGGGGGGGGACACCTTCATTTTAAGGATAAGGTTTTCAATTATCACCACGTGACATCTGCCATGTTTCCGTATTCAACGATTTCCCCTTATTGTTCAGGAAACACTGGCAGACCGATCGACAGGTTTCTCTGTGTGTCCCCTATTGTCAAGTCACAGCTTATTCCCTCGGGACAAGATTATACATGAGGGAGGTTTCGCAAATCTGACGAAAAACGAAGAAAGAAATACGGAGTTCAACTTCATCTCCAGGACCTAATGTATTTCTGGAGATGGTTGGTACACATGTACCACAAATGTACCTGCTGCCAGTGCGTCTTTTAGCAGTTCATGCAAGACCGAGAGAGTTATAGGGCATTTGGAACTTTCAAATTTCCTGGACACGAAAGGTAAATTTCAAATTTTGAAATACATGTACACCGTATAACTCTATCTGCCTAACGTCATATGCTAAAAGACGCTCTTGCAGCGGGCGATACATGTACTTGTGGTACCAACCATCTCCTGAAATACATTACGTCACGAAAATGAAGTCCAATTTCCTGGTTCGTACATGTACATTGTACTTCGTGTTTCGTCAGATTTGTGAAACCTCACTAATGAAACATCCGTGAAACGAAGACAATCATCACCAGGACTCCTACTCGCCTTCATCAAAGGAAGTATCCGCAGAAACTCTTTGTTGCTAATGATGCTTGTGACGAGCAGTAAGCGACATTTGTCGCAATTTTCGATGACAGAAACCTCCTTGCGGCAAATATCGCTCAGCTCGAAAAACTATATATGTAATTCTACATGTGATCGAGCAGGTCGTGCCTCGGTGGCGACTCTCGCCGGAGACCAATCTCGTACCCTGAGTTCAATGCCACATTAAACTCTGGAAAGGGCTGGACCGGTACTACTTTTGCACAATGCAAATGCATTGTTCAAGGCGGATGAATTTCTGACCGTTGCACAACCTATTGCGTAGGGATTCGAACGAGTTCGTACTTTGTTCCTTTATAAAACATTGAATACCCAACGGAATGTCAAAATAGTAGTATTTTTACAAATACTTGAACAAATTCTAATTTTTGGTATGATTATGATTACGGGTTACCCTCGTAAAAATGGCGCCAGAGCAAGATACCGCTTCGGTGAGTAAATAGGCAGGAGGCGTGGAAACTTTGGTACCTCCAAAGTTTTTCGCCCTCGGCCAGAAAACTGTCAAAATTGTCTCCTTTCCCAAGGGTTTTCGCCCAAGCCCAGTTCGCTCCGTCCTGGGTCACATAATGGAATATGACGGCGAATCACGGTAGAAAATGCAAAAGCAGGACTCTCGTCTGTTTAGAAGAAGGATACACCTACAAAATGACACCAATTTGTTCCGTTATCTTCATAAGAACAGCTTGGCAGGAGGCGTGGAAACTTTTGGTACCTCCAAAGTTTTTCGCCCATGGCCAGTTCGCTTCGTCCTGCGTTACATAATGGAATATGACGGCGAATTACGGTAGAAAATGTGAATGCAGGACACTGGTCTGTTTAGAAGAAGGATGCACCTACAAAATGACACCAATTGTGCCCCGTTATCTTCCTCAGAACAGCTTGGCAGGAGGCGTGGAAACCTTTGGTACCTCCTGTCAAAAGTGTCTTCTTACCGAAAGTTTTTCGCCAAAGCCGAGTTCGCTCCGTCATCCGATGCATAATGGAATATGACGGCGAATGACGGTAGAAAATGCTAATGCAGGACACTGGTCTGTTTAGAACAAAGAAGCACCTACAAAATGACACCAATTTTGTCCCGTTATCTTCATCAGAACAGCTTGGC
The DNA here is from genome assembly GCA_002633025.1 of Notospermus geniculatus. Lineage (NCBI taxonomy): Eukaryota > Metazoa > Nemertea > Pilidiophora > Heteronemertea > Lineidae > Notospermus > Notospermus geniculatus. The sequence goes on from NMRB01002946.1 coordinate 59,319, forward strand.
AGGAGGCGTGGAAACTTTGGTACCTCCAAAGTTTTTCGCCCACGGCCAGTTCGCTTCGTCCTGCGCTACCTAATGGAATATGATGGCGAATTACGGTAGAAAATGCGAATGCAGGACACTGGTCTGTTTAGAAGAAGGATGCACCTACAAAATGACACCAATTGTGTCCCGTTATCTTCGTCAGAACAGCTTGGCAGGAGGCGTGGAAACTTTTGGTACCTGCAGTCAAAATTGTCTCCTTTCCCAAGGGTTTTCGCCCAAGCCCAGTTCGCTCCGTCCTGGGTCACATAATGGAATATGACGGCGAATTACGGTAGAAAATGCAAAAGCAGGAATATCTTCGTCAGAACAGCTTGGCAGGAGGCGTGGAAACTTTGGTACCTCCAAAGTTTTTCGCCCACGGCCAGTTAGCTTCGTCCTGCGTTACATAATGGAATATGACGGCGAATTACGGTAGAAAATGCGAATGCAGGACACTGGTCTGTTTAGAAGAAGGATGCACCTACAAAATGACACCAATTGTGTCCCGTTACTTCCTCAGAACAGCTTGGCAGGAGGCGTGGAAACTTTGGTACCTCCGATCAAAAGTGTCTCCTTAGTCAAAGTTTTTCGCCTAAGCCCAGTTCGCTCCGTCCTGCGTCACATGATGGAATATGACGGCGAATTACGGTAGAAAATACGGAAGCAGGACTCTGGTGTGTTAGAAGAAGAACACACCTACAAAATGACACCAATTGTGTCCCGTTATCTTCCTCAGAACAGCTTGGCAGGAGGCGTGGAAACTTTGGTACCTCCTATGAAAAGTGTCTCCTTAGCCAAAGGTTTTCGCCTAAGCCCAGTTCGCTCCGTCCTGCGTCACATGATGGAATATGATGGCGAATTACGGTAGAAAATGCAAAAGCAGGACTCTCGTCTGTTTAGAACAAGGAAACACCTACAAAATGACACCAATTTTGTTCCGTTATCTTCATCAGAACAGCTTGGCAGGAGGCGTGGAAACTTTGGTACCTCCAAAGTTTTTCGCCCACGGCCAGTTCGCTTCGTCCTGCGTTACATAATGGAATATGACGGCGAATTACGGTAGAAAATGCGAATGCAGGACACTGGTCTGTTTAGAAGAAGGATGCACCTACAAAATAACACCAATTGTGTCCCGTTATCTTCATCAGAACAGCTTGGCAGGAGGCATGGAAACTTTGGTACCTCCGATCAAAAGTGTCTCCTTGGCGAAAGTTTTTCGCCTAAGCCCAGTTCGCTCCGTCCTGCGTCACATAATGGAATATGACGGCGAATTACGGTAGAAAATACGGAAGCAGGACTCTGGTGTGTTTAGAAGAAGAACACACCTACAAAATGACACCAATTTTGTTCCGTTATCTTCATCAGAACAGCTTGGCAGGAGGCGTGGAAACTTTGGTACCTCCAAAGTTTTTCGCCCAAGGCCAGTTCGCTCCGTCCTGGGTTACATAATGGAATATGACGTCGAATTACGGTAGAAAATGCGAAAGCAGGACTCTATTCTGTTTAAAAGAAGGATACACCTACAAAATGACACCAATTTTGTTCAGTTATCATCATCAGAAGAAAGGCTTCTATGTGATCGGGGCCTAATGTGATCTTTCTTAGCTACGACTCGAGATCGTCCCAACGACTAGACAATAGGGAGGTTTAGAAATCAAACAATAAACGTAAACTTTACGACAACCGAATTTTCATACTACACATCATTAACCAGGTTTCATATTGCAATCCCAACTAAATCAACCTAACCGAAAACTTAAACTGTGCAATTTTCGTTGTGGGTTGACCGTCATTATAATAGGGAGTTTAAGAAGTCAAACGATCGACGTTAACTTTACGACAACGTTATTTTTTGTACCGAAAATGCAATATATAATCTGGTGAATTCGCGGTATGAAAAATAACGTTGTCGTGAAGTTAACGTTGATCGTTTGATTTCTTAAACTCCTTACTATCTAATTTTTAGCTCATTCGTGAGCTTTTATCGTCCTGTGGCGTCCGTCGTCCGTCGTCGTCCGTTAGCAGGGCACGTTTCGTAACCGCTGGAGCTATTGATCTGAAACTTGGAACATATATACCCCCAGGTCAGATGACCTATGACACCAAGTTTCGGTCTGATTCGATTCTTGGCTTGGCCTCCAGGTGGCCAAAACCAAAAACACAAAAAGTGCAATAACTCCTGAACTAATGACTGGATCGTCTCCAAATTTTTATCATAGGTGTATCTAATTAGGATACATAACATATATAACGGGTTTTTGATTTGACCTACTTTTAAAGGTCACAGAGGTCAAAGTTCGACAAAAGTGACGAACTTGCCACAGGTCTTCATTATTTCACCGAGCATCTTCAAATCTTGCATAAACATGTATTAGAGGGGTACCTTTAAAACTACCGAGTTTCGGTCCGATCGGACATCCAATATGGCCGCCAGGTGGCGTAACCTGAAAATCGACCAAGTGCTATAACTCAGGAACGGCTTGACCCAGAGTTCTCGAGCTTGATATTTACCTCCCTCTAGGACCTTTACAAGCACGTCAAATTTCGGCCTGATTAAACTTCCAATATGGCCGCCAGGTGGCGTAATCTGAAAATCATCAAATGTGCTAAAACTCAGGAACGACTTGACCCAGAGCGCTGAAATGTGCTATGTGGCTCCCTCTAGATGACCTTTATGTGCATGTGAAGTTTTGGCCCGATCAGACATCCAATATGGCCACCAGGCGGCATAACCCAACAATCATTGAAGTCCTGCAACTTGGGAATGACTTGACCCAGATTGCTCATAACTGACATGTACCTCTCTCTGTCATTACACTGTACATGTATGTCCAAACGAGTGAGCACATGGTCCATGGACCATTTCATTAACGACGTCGACGCCATTCTCTTTTCTCTCAAGACGAGTTAATTTTTTGGTTTGGTGAGTCTTTAAACCATACGTGAACATGGCGGAATGACATTGATTGATTTCTACCAAATCGATCTGCGAACAAACTTTTTATCTTCCACTCGTTGAAAACCGATGCGTTCATTATTTAAGTTCTATAAAAATACCCACATTTTACTCAGGAATGCAAGAATGGCATTTGTCATACATACCACCAGGAAGACTCGCAAGTGAAACAAGGCATGCTTACCTATTCCACTTTCATTTTCCTGATAGGCTATCACAGACATTTCCTCATTGCTTCTGGGTTGTCGGCGTACGGTCTGAATATTCACGGTCAACGATATCTTCGGAGGCCGAAGTGCAGAGAACGGCGTGATGACGTCACGATCCTCATCTTGCTTCACTGCGCCGTTTACTGCGATCGCCGGAAATGGAAGTGTTCATATTTCGCATACTTTGGAGAGAATGACAGATGTTTGTTTTTCGACAACAAGGAATGTAATAATTATAACTCTAGAGAAGGGTGTGCGTCTGAAAGGAGCTCAAAAGTGAATATTAACTACTTTAAGGTGATCGATTTTATCCCTCACTGTCAATAGGCCTAACGTGTATCTTGGTCAATAGGCCTAAGATTAGTAATACCAACTCTTTCGACTGCTGGTTGGTTGGTTGGGGTGGTAGTGCATTAAATACTAACGCCCAATGAAGCCAGTCTGCTCTTGTAAGGTTATATTCAAATGGTCAGGGTTTCGTGGGTTTCGTTGAACTACGGTGGCCCATAAGGGACAGTTATTTTTCATATTATATAGATTATTTTTTCATACTTTTCTCCGTGGAATAAACTTTATTCAGTGGAATAAACCTACCTCAACGCAGAGTGAACTTTTCTCCGCGGAAATAACTTTATTCCATGGAGTAAACCTTTTCTCCGCGTGGAGTTGTGGGTTGACCGTGTCTGCCTTTTTCTGTTTTTAGGTCCTCTTTGAAAGTAATGGCGACTATCATATATATTTGCTTCGAAAATGTCCTAAAAGATGCCAAGGGAGACAAAACTCTGAAAAACCACAATGCATGACACCTTTGTCGACAATAATGTCATCAAAATACAAAAGTCATGTGCTCTCAGTTGATAAGAGACCAAAGACTCAGGGAACAAAGTTCAAAATTTCGTACCGGTACTTTGCAAATAACCATGGGGTTTATGACGTAGAGGACTGCAAGACAAGTAGATCATGCAGGTAAAGCCTTGTTCACGCTGGCGGCGCGGTGCGATGTGGTGCGATGCGTTGAAAAAAATCGCCAAGCGGTGTCAGTTTTGACATAACGCGACGCGGCGCGACGCGACGCGGTTGCGTGCGATGGTCATGATTAGTGGAAATGACCTCATTCAAATCCTCACGCGGCAGGCGATTCGACGCGGAAAAATACTGCACGAGCGATCGGGGCTGTGGAAATCGCTCTATCTATTTTAATGATCAAAGTTACCAATTAGGCATGTGAGTGGAGCTACAAATAGAAGAACGAGTTGAAGCATGTTACCTTAAGCCCCTCGCACACGGTGCGGATCTTGCTGAGCAAAGTGCCACGCGTTCAACTTTGCTCAGCAAGATGCGTACCGATGCTCAGCAAGATGCGGGGGCTTTACCTGATGAAGGGTTAGTCACGTAATTAAACAGCACGTTGAACTTCTCAAATGATGAAGGTATGGCGGTCATTTTTGTTTCGACATAGTATCAGTCCAGCCTCGGTGTTATCACTGGCTATATATAGGTTGGACAGGAGACCAGTCTTATCACGGTGGGGAGGGATAAAGAGTCACCTAATGCATACAGTCGGGCTTTGAGAGGGTTTCAAAACAATTGGTATCTGCACACTTTTTTGTGTTGTAAATTTCATACACTGGCTGCTGTTCACAAGTTCATCCACCTGTCGGCAGTTATGCTCCGATATATGCAGCTGAAAGAACCTGAGTGTTTTCAGTTCGGGGGTTGCTCAAAATATTTACAACGCGATGTCTCTTCGAGAACGAGCGACTTGTCTTTGGTTTTAGGAGATTCAAGTTCAGAGCGGACAGTAAATTCATGGCGGATCATGCAAGATTAGAAGCAACGGCGAGTCATCAACGTGTCATGTTTTGGTTTGAGGAGAATCGACATAAGACGGATGGTTATGGTAATAGATATTACCTCATGCATATTCATGATATAGGGGTTTCTCGATGGCATTTTTTAAGGAGGTGGAGGAGTTGGGTAGTCTGTCACGAGGGTAAAGGACCAGAAATCGCCCTGACTCTACCGTGGAAATGTCCTAAGCGACACTCCCTGAAATCCCCTTGGTTTACATTTATAAAGATGTCATGAAATAGAGCAAACTCGCTAGCCCAGTGGTATACGGCGTTCCGCGTTTTCAGTTTGCTCCACTTGTACCACTGGCTTCATACGCCCTCATCACCCTGCTCGGAATGAGCAGAATGAATAAAAACTGATCTACAGCTAGTTTTACACCCTAATAAAATCATAATCGTACTGTCAAATTTAGAAGTGTACCAAAACACCAAACCCACCATGATTTTTAAACATTTGTTCATTATTTTGTTTGCACTTTTTTTCGGCGGATTACACGTATGGCTGTGCTTCGGTTCGGTCGTTCCGGCAGAAATAGTTTCCATTTTAGAAGCAACCAAATCCTGCACCAATCAGGTTGGTCGAATTTGATCACATGATTTTGTGAGGTAAACATAAGCACGTGCTACCTGGAGGCAGCCATCTTAAATGACGTCATTCCTACGCGAAAAGAAGTACGGGGCACTGACGTTTGAAGGCAGAGTCACTAAGGTGAAACCGTGTGACCTCTGCATAGGAAATTGGAAATAGAGGTAAGTAACGGTCCACAACTTAAGGCGGGATTACACTTCCAGCTAGCGACAGTCTTGCCGTCAGCGACCGTCGACGGGCAATCATTTTTCCCGAAGACGGTCGATTCTAGCACGACATGTCTATAGTCGATTTAGAGTTTTCGTCGGCCGACGACGTCCAAGCGACCGGTGAGCGTAAAGCTAGAAGCACATGGATGCGGTTCGTGCTCCGGTGCGGCAACGGTAGGGGTGTTTGTAAAGTCGACTGACCCGGCTGAATGATGAGTCGAGCAGCATTGGGTGCCGAGTCAACTTTAAAAACACCCCCACCGTTGCCGCACCGGAGCACGAACCGCATCCATGTGCTTCTACCAACTTTTGCGTCGCCGTCCGTCGCCGGATGGAGTTTAGTTATGACGGAGAATTCGAGATTCCGCCGCTCTGTCAGCTGGTTTCACGTTTATTTGGAGGAAGCCGCTTCTATACTAACGGACATACTAGTACATTTATCACACATCACGTTGACAACGACTTCATTGCTGGCCGTGGCCAGCTGTAGTTTTCGCCAGGTGTATCGTCTGCTTTTGAAGTAAATCCTACCCGTAATATGTAAACTAGGTATCTGGGTTGTCCGGGGGGGACACCTTCATTTTAAGGGTTATGAAAAGTGACTCGAAATCTCGAATTTTTGACGCAAAAAAATCTGACTAACTGCACACTGAATTGAGAAAATAAGGATCGGGGCACCTTCTTATGACGGTTCCCGAGGGCCCCGAGCCTTATTTTCCCAATTTTTTGTGCAGTTCGTCAGATTTTTCGCGTCAAAAATTCGAGATTTCGAGTCACTTCACATAACCCTTAAGGATAAGGTTTTCAATTATCACCACGTGACATCTGCCATGTTTTCGTATTCAACGATTTCCCCTTATTGTTTAGGAAACACTGGCAGACCGATCGACAGGTTTCTCTGTGTGTCCCCTATTGTCAAGTCACAGCTTATTCCCTCGGACAAGATTATACATGAGGGAGGTTTCGCAAATCTGACGAAAAACGAAGAAAGAAATATACGAAGTTCAACTTCATCTCCAGGACCTAATGTATTTCTGGAGATGGTTGGTACACATGTACCACAAATGTACCTGCTGCCAGTGCGTCTTTTAGCAGTTCATGTAAGACCGAGAGAGTTATAGGGCATTTGGAACTTTCAAATTTCCTGGACACGAAAGGTAAATTGCCAGTGCATCTTTTACATGTAGCATATCATGTAAGACTGAGAGAGTTATGGTGCATCTTGAATTTTTAAATTCCCACTTCGTATCTAAAAAGTGGAAACGAAAGATAACTTTCAAAGTTTAAAATACACCGTAACTCTATCTGCCTAACGTCATATGCTAAAAGACGCTCTTGCAGCGGGCGATACATGTACTTAGTGGTACCAACCATCTCCTGAAATACATTACGTCACGAAAATGAAGTCCAATTTCCTGGTTCGTACATGTACTTCGTGTTTCGTCAGATTTGCGAAACCTCACTAATGATTGTCTTCGTTTCACGGATGTTACTTCAGAAGTAACATCCGTGAAACGAAGACAATCATCACCAGGACTCCGACTCACCTTCATCAAAGGAAGTATCCGCAGAAACTCTTTGTTGCTAATGATGCTTGTGACGAGCAGTAAGCGACATTTGTCGCAATTTTCGATGACCATAAACATCCTCCTTGCGGCAAATATCGCTCAGCTCGAAAAACTATGTAATTCTACATGTGATCGAGCAGGTCGTGCCTCGGTGGCTACTCTCGCCGGAGACCAATCTCGTACCCTGAGTTCAATGCCACATTAAACTCTGGAAAGGGCTGGACCGGTACTACTTTTGCACAATGCAAATGCATTGTTCAAGGCGGATGAATTTCTGACCGTTGCACAACCCATTGCGTAGGGATTCGAACGAGTTCGTACTTTGTTCCTTTATAAAACATTGAATACCCAACGGAATGTCAAAATAGTAGTATTTTTTATAAATATTTGAACGAATTCTAATTTTTGGTCTGATTATTTTTTCAAATAATTTGTAAAATCGACGAGCACAAGAATCTTCTGCTGGGTTCCAGCCCTTTTCAGAGGTCTGAGCCGAGGAACGATGGTGGCGACCTCTTCAGATTGGCCGGAGACAAGCAAATTTAAATTCTTCCTAGTCCGTGAAAACCTATGCTTTTTTGTTTGTTGTCGATCACTTGTTGACGAACATAACGACGTGAGGTGCTCCGGATAAAGCGGCGACTCTACTCTAAAACAACAACGCCAACAGCAACGGCAACGACAACGCACGACTGTTAGAAGGGAATTTGCTATAGAGGCGTCACCTTTCGGAGAACGGCCACAACATGGGGAAAGCCCTCCTAAAAATAGTACAGTGACGCAGCCAAATCGGCGTAGTCGACGCCTACCTCCACAGGAAAGCCAATAGAATATTATTGACGACCGGAAGAAGCCAATCTGGGCATGCGCAGGAGGCCTCTGCTGTAAATTTATCACACTTCAAATGCATTTTTTGAAGTCATCAGATCGAACTTCAGATTACCAATAGGCTCAAATTGTTCTAAACATGTTTATCTATTGCAAGACGTTGACATTATCTTGATTTTGTAATACTCAACTGAGAAAAATGCAACCTTCGGCACTAAAATTCCGGCAGTTTAGCTCGGAAGCATGAGAGTTGGTGCAATTTACTGAATTTACTGAATCTTGGAATAAGATCGCCGAACAATATTAACGTTATCATGGAGAAGGGAATTCCCGCTGCATATAAACATTGTGGTATAGCCGATAGCTGTCACAGGTTTCACCAAATCCTTTCGCCCAAAATACCTATGTTAACTTCTTTGTCTTCAAACCATTGTTTGCCATATTTGGTAGGAACCAAATAGTTGTATTGTACGAACGTCTCGTTAATACTGTGGTTTCCTTTTGTAGGCCTCGACCATGTCGACGTGCATGGCTTAATGTGTCAGGGAATTCCTATTATATTCCAAATAGGGCACCAACCAATCAAATTTCGTTCCGGACCTTTTCCACTACATGCATTGACTTCTAACAG
>NMRB01002947.1:21121-40118 GCA_002633025.1 Notospermus geniculatus
TTTTAGGGACAAGAGTTGGAGATTCATTTTATCTCGAGATGAGATCGTTTTTTCTTTCTGTGAAGAAGACCCCGCTTGGGGTTGAAAATTTGCGAATTCTTGGAAGTTGACTTCCTATTTATCATTCATTATTGTGTCAACCTCTGTGCTTTTTCTCTTATTGAGCAGAACATGGAGGTATTTATAAGATCCATGCTCCAGTAGACGATGCCGAAAACGCCATGGACAGGAAAGCCAGTCCCAAGTTCCAACACTCAACAGACCACTTAGACCAGCTTACATGTATATTGGTTCAACCCCTCTCGCCAAAGCAGCCCAATCATGCCAATGCTTCTATCGCAAGCACTAATACAATGGTCCCATAATCATGTAATACCATTACGAGCGCAAAAGAAGTTCTATTTTTAACACACAATGACGAGCGCCTATAGTGGTCGTTTGACGAACTGAAATTCCTCGTTCCTCGCTATAACGCACAGCGCCGTCTGGTCATCATCGCTGACACTACGATAACCAAGAGTGCCCGCCGGGCAATATTTTTCGCATGTCTCCCTTTAATAGCTGACAGTGTATTCTAAATCGCAACGTTCAAAATTATTTGAGAACGTTAAAAGCTTTGAAGAGTAATCGAAAGCGGAAGCAAACAAAGCATATTACAACATCCATGCATTAGATATAAGCACATTGAAAAATCATCTCGTGCAATCAGTTTTATGATGGAGAGTGCTAGGCTAGATTCTCCGTTCAATATTCCGTGTTGATTTTTTGTGTTGACTTAAAGCGAACTCAAGCCATCATTTACTCGGTTCCATAAAAACTCAATTGCCAGGATTAACATGCAGAGGCGCTCCTCCACGCGAGAGTATTCTCAGTCGCAGTAGGCCTACGAGTTACAACAGCGTCGAGTGCGAAATCATATCGGAGCCAATCAGACGACCTGTTACTCACTAACGAGTCGAACGATTGGTTGATGGGAAAGGTCAGGGTCAGGGCCCGGGGGTCAGGGTCAGTCTTATATCATTACGCAGAGGATACACGTCCGATGATTACGCACGCGAAAGCACTCTTAACTCTTGTCCATTACATTATACATGGGCAATTCACCATTGTTGGTTTCCTTACGGCTGACGCTGAGACCGCCGACGGCTCATTTGCTCACAGTTGAGTTTCCCGATAGAACGCCAACTCGCGCGAGAAAAGTCTCACGTGGAGGGGCGCCTGAAGCCAGCAGCCGAACACGAGGCAATTTATTTCTCATTGCAACAACAAGTAACATGCAAAAAAATGCGGTGTGTGCAGTGAAATGAAAGGCAGGACGTCGATGAGCACCACTGAACGATAAAAACAAACATGCTTTGGTATATACAATAATGGTTTCACGGTCGCGAACCCTTTGTGAAGCCCTCTGTTCTCCATACCATGCCAAGGAGGTCAATGTAATCGCAACCCAAGACCCAATTCATACTTCCTCGCCGACTGGGACTTCTATGCGGAAAATGTTTTGTTACTTTCCACCACACTCGTTCCTAAACAAACATTTTCTGTTTCGCATACAGTAGGAATCGATCTTTACAGGGAAGCTGGAGCGATCGGGTTTTCCTCTCGGGCCGTGATCGAGTTATCAAGTCGAGAAATGATCGAATTATCATCTCAAGCCATGATCATGTTCCATCTCTAGTTTTCTTGTCGACGATCAAGCGGGAGTATTCGCATCGCGTCTTAGCTGGCATCATAAAGGATTCCTTTACGCTGGCATTTCTATGACTTCACCATCTCTCTCATACCCAAGCGATTTTTCCAGTCAGTACTTCTTTCTCATTGACGTTGCTCCATTAACAGACATTCAGCCAACATCAGCGCCTGAATTCTATTCCATTTAGACAATGCTGTTAAGAATTATATAGGCACTTAAATTAAATGAAGTAATATATATTCTATTGTTATTGATACCTTAATCTGTTAATGGCATCGCTGTTGCAATTTGAAATTAAAGGGAGAATCATGGAACTATGATGTTGTATGACAAGCCGTTTGCTTCATAAATTTGGAAAGTTGGAAATCATTTTGAAAGCAATAAAACTTATTTTCCGTTCGAAACCTTTACTTTCAAATTTATGAAGCAAACGGCTTGCCATAATGTTGCTTATTGTCATACTATTAGATCGGGTATTATATTACACAACAGAAACGATATGGAGAATTCTATTTTGTGTCAAATGAGGATATATTCTACCGTTGCCATCTTTGGTTGCCGTCAATGTTGGGGAACTCTGAAGCATGCCAAAACTAGGTCTTGATTTCCTGAAGTAGGCGTACGTATCAGGCAAGCATTAGGGAGTTTTCGCAAAGCCCCCGAAACTCCAACGCGAACGCCCAACCCATTGTTCGATGGCACGATGACAGCACCGAACAAAAGGATAGACGTTCGCGTTGGCGTTTCGGGGACTTTGCGAAAACTCCCTATTATGGGGACCTACCCGAGGCTATGGGACCTCTATACCTGCATTCTCCTAACACTTTGAAAATACCATAAAATTCAATATAGGTGGACTTAAAACATTTTTTAAATAGAAAACAATAGAGTTATTTCCCCCTTGTCGTTCTACCCACATCATCACTCTTACTTAGGTAGATCTACACGAAACAAGTTTTTATAAAGTGTTAATTCCATTTCACACAAGCAATTTGCATATTATCGAACCTTTATTAAGCCATTTCGTGACGAAATACGAAAGACCACACACAGACACACTCCTAGTAAGCAACATTAATCCATATATCATTCCATAAAAACGCGTCATGTCGTGCTCGTGAATGAAAGTAACCCATTTTCTTGCTCGTTTCATCATCGATTCCGCATCTTTTATCCCGTTTGGCGGCGCTGCGAGCGGTAGGAAACAAAGCGGACGTGACAGAAAGCTTCCGATTCAAACGCTCGCTGGGTCGCCGCGCAGCTGGAGTTTGCGGGTTCCTCTCATTGAGTATGCATGGCGGGCAGCATCTCTCTGAGATTAATATTAACAGATGTCATTAAAGGCAAGGTTATATCTTTCCCTTGATAGCTTCCGCAGCTTGAGCTGTTGAGAAAATCTATCTTACGAAGGATTCACATCAGCTATTGAGCAGATGCCCCAGACAGCAAGCATCAGTGGGCCTCTAGTGGCATATGAGGGGCAGTGAGGGGCAGAATGGGTGGGCCACTGGTGGATTTGGGCCTCAGGCCACCGGAGGGCCACTGGTGTTAAAAAAAGGAGCTTCTCTGGTGGCCCACTGGACCCGATGCCGAACGTCTTCTTGTCATTAGATGGTAAGTAGCGGATGTACATTACATTATCTGCCGCAGCCCCCAATTTTCCCCTGAAGGGCCACTGGTGGCAAACCAGGGGCATGGGGGTAGCGGCAGCCCCCAAAATTTTCCCCTGGAGGACCACCGGTGCCTCGGCCTATTGGCTAAGACAAAGTTCCTGACTTGGAAATCTGATTGCAGACAATTTTTTGTCTGCCGACCACCATTAGACCTGAGTAATCCTCCTATGGTCTGATGGCTTTCAGAGTGGTTGCACTCTTTGGAAATTGTATGAAAATCAAAGATAATGTAATGTACATCCGCTATTTACCATCTAATGACAAGAAGACGTTCAGCATCGGGTCCAGTGGGCCACCAGAGAAGCTCCTTTTTTTAACACCAGTGGCCCTCCGGTGGCCTGAGGCCCAAATCCACCAGTGGCCCACCCATTCTGCCCCTCATATGCCACTAGAGGCCCACTGATGCTTGCTGTCTGGGCCTCCACGTTTACCGACACGTTCTTGAGGTAACTTCTTTTATACATGTAGGCCACGTATGTCTCCAAGATCCGACGGCGGGGTTTTCGCCTGGTCGCGTTTGCCATCGCGGATTATGGGGGCTGTCTTCTTAGAAATCAGCAATGAATTTTCAATGAAGGAGATATCGGACTGTCTCCACCAGCCCCGGATCCGTCCTCTGCTCTCTCGATAGCAATCAAGTTTACCGAAAACTTTGACGCAATAAGCTTTATACGCTGGTGGGACAGGCCTCCCTTCCCGGATTGCCAGTGGCAATATTTCATTAAAGCTAATTAAATTTCCACTTTTTGTCGACAGCCGGAGCCACCGGCGGTGATTGCATCATTCTCCAATACCGTAGTTTTGCCTTTCACCCCAGTGTTGGAGAATGTATGATTACGATACAATGCATACAATTACGAGTGTACCCTGGGAACGAGAGTCACTCTACATGGGGCGAGGTTGATAAGCCGTAGTTCAACAACATATCAATAGAGGTCTCCCTTAGCGCAACATTGGGAAGGAATGTTGTGCCCTTTTAACCTACCAAATCCTAAAACCATACAGAAACCCTCCTAAAGCACTAAGAGCTTTCCAGTGTACACTGGTGGACAAAAATATTAGGACACTTTCAAAATTCTAAGTCATTTTCCTCTTTTGCTTTCCTTTGTTCCCGTTGTCTATAGACTTCTGTATGGACTATCAGAGGTGATTATATAACCCACTCGCCAAGGTAAAAATGTTCTGATCAATAAGAAAAATAATTAGTGGTTAGAGACAAAAGGAAGGCAAAAGAGGAAAATGACTTAGAATTTTGAAAATGTCCTATTACCCACTGCATATGACGGGTTTCAAGTGTAAATTGGCCTGAAAGTGTCACTGATGAAGTGTTGTTGACGAGGATGTCAAAACAAATGTCCCTGAGCACGATTCAAAGCAAATTCAGAAAACTGCCTCCTTGTGTCGCCTAGAAACAATCATCTGTCATTGGAGTCACACTGCGCAGCAAATCAAACAAAATGTTGTGATGTCGATTACATTAATACCATGATATGCAGGCAATCAGCACATTAATCCAACGGGAGTTACCGTTTTTCGGCGAGGAAAGCGACAGTCTGGCGCAATGGTGTGATTGATGAGATTTGTAACGAATTTCGGAGAGCTATTAAACTTATTTCTGGTTCTAGTGTTGTCTTATCATCCGGCAGAAGGAAATGAGATCTCGACTAACCGGACGATTGGAAGTTGCCCGATGCGATATGAGAATAAGCTTCCCTTCATCACGGTCCGGCCCGGACAATCATTTTTGTTTCAAAGCGATACATCTTCAAACACCACCAATTCCAGGCTTTCGCACGTGAATGTCAAAATCTGTGCCATAAACCTTTTTTCAGTTCCTACACAGAATGATACTCTTGTCGAATGTTAGAAGTGAAATGAGGATTTGATTAAAGGAACATAGCGCACATTGTGCACATCTTCACATTGTGCACATTGTGTCAGCACACCTTCACACTGTGCACATTATGTCTGCACATCTGCACATCTTTATGCACATCTTCACATTGTCACATTTTATATGCACATCTTCACATTTTCTGCACATCTTCGTGCACATTGTGCACATTATGTCTGCACATCTTCACATCGTGCACATTATGTCTGCACATCTTCATGCACATTGGGCACATTATGTCTGCACATCTTAACATTTTCTGCACATCTTCATGCACATTGTGCACATTGCACATTGTGCACATTATGTCTGCACATCTTAACATTTTCTGCACATCTTCATACACATCTTCACATTGTGCACATTATGTCTGCACATCTAAGAACTTCAATACACTAACCCTAACCCTAACACATACTATAGTATGAACCATGCAAAAGCCGAAATCTTCGAATTCTTCGATTGCCGCCAGGTGGAATTCGAAGATTTCGGCTTTTGCATGGTGACGAAGGGAGCGACCGCTAAGAACCCCCTATGTTCTAATCTCATGATGGATGTGCACGTGCCCGGCCGTTGACGCCATCTTCGCATCGACCGCCATTGACAAGGGTTGGAGGCGCATTCGCCGATGTCTTTGTCACAGTTTACACATACAAAAAACGTAAGTCAGGTTGGTGTAGGTTCTGTATCCTTTGTATGCCTCAGTATCCAGTATAAAAAAATATTGAATTGAGAGCTAAGCGCCAAGGGCATTATTAGCAATATTGACAACATTTGGCGAATTTAATGTACGTGTATTGCAGAAGAAAAAAGAGTGCCGGGGGAGAAAATTTGCGCTGTCAGAGAGAGTCGAACTCTATCACATGAAGACAGGTAAGAAAGGAAGAAGTGTCCCCAGGAATATTGTCCTGAATACAAAAGATCCAGTTGCGCCACTCTGACAGTCCAAAGGCAGCCCAGCAGTAAAAGGAGGGCGGTGAGGGGGGAGAAGGATGGGGTGGGTTAATGAGAGTTGTGCCATGGAGAGCAGTCGAGGACACTCCTTGCCTTTATTCTCACATCACGTGTATGGATCGTCTTTTACGACATGATGACAGCGTGATGTATGGTCAGTTTGGCCCTGAAATTGCTCTGGGGAAAAAAGGAACGGAAGCATTGCCTTGAAGTACTTGACCTCTCTTTCAGCAACTGTTGCTGGCCTGGACAATAACAATGTATTTACGAGATATGAAGCCCGAGACAATCTGCTGATACCCATGATCTGTCATCGGGGTATATTCTTCTATCACCCGGAGCATGCCACCGGGGGATCGGAGACAATAAAAGCGTTATCGGATTCAATGCGCCGACTATCTTTACGACAATCGAGGAGTTAGCCATTCGTCTGGTGGCAATAAAGAGAGCGAACCATAACCGTATGATTGTTTTCGATGTAACCCATACTTTTTTCATACGACCCATAATTTTGTTCATATACGACCCATAATTTTTTTCATACTAAGTCTTCATATGAAAAAGTTAAGGAACTGTTACTTGGAAACCCTTTTCAAAAGCTTTTTTCTTCGTAACAAAGGAAGGGAAGCTGTTTTGCTTGCAGTGGATGACATTTAAGGTATTGGTATTGAAGTCTTCGTATGAAGAAGTTTTGGAACATTTACTTTGAAAGGCGCTTTTCAAAAGCCTTTTTCTTTGTAACAATGGAAGGAAAGCTGTTTCGTTTACATTGGATGACATTAAAAGGCAACCTTTAAGCGCATCTGAATATGATTGATTTGTTCAGCTCATCACGTAGGCCTATTTAAAGCATTTGTTCAGAGTACATTCTATTCTAAGGGGAAAAAATTGTCGCCGATCAATTTCTTTAATCATCTTTGTCTGTCATATCTGTATAGGTCAATATGGCTTTCCCAATAACAATGGCCACTTTCTTGTATCAAACCATAGCAACACGAAAACGAATCAGTGTTCATTCAGGGAAATGATTCGGCAGTTATCATCATCCAACAGGATCTTGTTTGTGTCCCGACCATTCTTATACATATTATGCAAATATTCGCTGTGTTGGTCAAAATAAATCACATCATATCATATCATCTTGGTACATTAAACAACCACTTTTGTTTTCCCTATACATGTTCATCTCCGTTCATTCATCGACACACAACAGACAGACGAGAACGACAGGCTGAAGCTGTTTGCTGCCGAATTTCTTCGCCAAGAGATGGATGGCTGCGTGGGATACTCTTGACACAAACTGGTTCTGATAGCCGATAATGAGTGTTCCGTGGCTGCCCAACGGGCCGTCACCCTCAAATCGGATACTGTGGCTGAAAGGGGCCATAGGCAGTCCTGTCACTAGACTAAGATAACGCTAAGCTACGTACATTACTTCACTATTGTTAAAGCTAGGAATCCACTGCTGATTTTCTGCGTTGCGACTTGCTTTGCAACCTGCTGTAGGCCCCTACCTGCGATTGAATACGATCGCAAGGAACTGATACCGGTCGCCAACCGATTGCCGACTGAAATTGACCACATCTTCGCCATTGGTGGAAATCACGCCTGGCAAGTCCACATATGGCGATCGAGTGCCCAGTTGCAAAGCAAGTCGCAACGCAAAATCAGCTTTTGAAAATCAATGGTGGATTCCCAGCTTTAAGTTGATTTGAAATTGCCAGCTTGTTGAAACTCTGCAATAATACTTGGCGAGGATTCTTTTTAAATGTTGGCACCCGATTATTTACTCATCTGTCACATGAAGTAGCGACGGAAAAAATCTATATCGTCTGTTATGATAAATCTCTTCGCTTTCATGTGGTCTAATGACGTTTCCATCCTGGGGAGTCTGTTCGGGAGATTGCATATAAATCAGCCAGTATATTGCCGTGGAGTGTTTCCGACGTTCACGACGAAATCGCGGACAGGTATATTATTTACTGCTACTTCTTGCCTATTGTACTATGTATTCTTTGTACGAATTGATATATAAAGGAGAGAGCCAAAGAAGCGTCATCATCGCCGTCTTCAGGAACATAACTTGACAGGCAATATTGGCCTATTGTTCACCCCTAACGTGATACGATGATGCGGTCAAACAAACCCCACTTGATATCGTTGTTCCGGTGATTTAGGGGACAGACGACAACCACTGGACAACACAGCTTCTTTATCAGCCAACCAATTGGTAGGATATCCTTAACTACCGGTTGACGGATATTGCCTTTGCTGTCAATTGCGTTTTTCAGTTAAAAGCCCATTCGGCAGGCCATTTGCGCTGGGCCATACAAGTACTGGTAGTGGGTTACATTGGGTTACAGATCCCTATGGATCAGAATACACGCTTTCGGAAAAAAGCGCAAAACCCATCTGCATATTTTTGATGATACTTACCAGACGCAGAAAAAGGAACCCCGTCCCTCTTGGCATCTCCCGTCACGCAGGAGTGACGGGAGATGCCAAGAGGGCATGTACAGTAAGGAGTTTTCGCAAAGCCCACGAAACGCCAACGCCAAACCCATTGTTCGATGCTACAAAGAGGAGAACCGAACAAAATGACAGACGTTCGCGTTGGCGTTTCGTGTTTGCGAAAACTCTACAGTATAGTTTTCTGTCACAATATCGGCCTCGGATTCCCGAGTTGCAGGAACACGCAATGGAACCATTGGAGGAGAGCAGTTGCTGAAAAACACCAAAACCCACGAAGTATTTATCATCGATGAACGGATGGCGAGGAATAGAATAGAGATACCATACATGCAACCATCTTCACTCAGGAGGATCACTCGAATTCCCTCGTCATTTGCTCAACGCCTGATGGTGCGGACACAACCCTGGCTGAGTTTGACCGTCAGTTTACCCTGGTCATCCTATCCGTTTAGACGAGAGTCCCAACGACCTTTCGGTGAAAGAATTTCAGACTCGGGACCGGTGGGGTAGTTATGAACCAAATGAATAACTTTGTGATGAACTGCAGTTGAACTGTAGGCTAAATAGCAATGACTGTGCGATCAACTGTAGTTGACCTGTAAGCTCGTGTAAATAGCAATGACTGTGCGATCAACTGTAGCAGTTGACCTGTAAAGCTCGTGTAAATAGCAATGACTGTGCAATCAACTGTAGCAGTTGACCTGTAAGCTCGTGTAAATAGCAATGACTGTGCAATCAACTGTAGCAGTTGACCTGTAAGCTCGTGTAAATAGCAATGACTGTGCAATCAACTGTAGCAGTTGACCTGTAAGCTCGTGTAAATAGCAACGACTGTGCAATCAACTGTAGCAGTTGACCTGTAAGCTCGTGTAAATAGCAATGAATGTGTGGTCAACATGTGTAGCAGCTGACGTCTAAGCTCGTCGGGCCCAATTCATACATGTACTTCCTCGCTGACCAGATTGCGGAACGGAATACCCTTCCCTGACAGCATGATGACGTCTAAAAGACGTGGCAATCTGGTTATAACTGGTCAAACTCGTCACACGTTTTTTCACGACAAGTTTTCAACGTGTTTTTCACGTGATTATTCGACGTTTTTATGCCCCTCTTGTGTGAAAACGAGTTGTCACGTTTTAGTCACGTCATGTTTTCAACCAGTTTTAAACGACCACCCAAGTGGTTGAAAATACGTTAAATGATCACATCAAAATTACGTGTCATAAAAGACAAGTTTCAGAAAGTCAATGTTTTTGTGAATGTTAATAATATTAATAATAATGTTAATGTTGCAATACAAGTATAACAATGAACAAAATAAAAAACCCATTAGAACCCCCCAAAAAACATTTTTTATACAAGACGTAGAAATCACGTGGGAAAGACGTCAAATATTGTTTAATACAAATCCTAATAATTAATCAACGCAATGAAAAATGTGGTATATTAAAGCATTGGGACAACTAATACCAACATTGTAATGGCATTAGTTGGTACCATAAACTATCCTCATAATTTTCATCAGTGTTAAAATATTAGGAAACGATGCGTGACCTACACCACATAAGTTTTCAAGAAATTTCAATGCAAGCTTCGTCATCAACTCTCAATATGGTGTAGCAACTTCACTGTTGCGGCCGACTCGGCCTAACAGAGTCCCCTGATCAGGGTTTTTTGATCATCAGGAATACTCCTCCTGCCATACTACATGTATGGGCAGTTGCAAGTATCCAACTTAAAGGTTAAAATCTGAAAAAAAGTTACTGGTTGAAAACTGGTTGAAAGCGGACACCACAACTGGTTGAAAATGCAATGGAAACTGGTTGATAAACAGGTGGAAATCACGTGGAAACGACGTCATATGATTGAATTGCAGAGACGTGTCACGTTGGAAAGACGTATTATTCATGTTATATTCACGTAAAGAAACGACGTGCTAACCACGTGATTCCCATGAGCAGATCAACGTTGGAAGTACGTCTTTTTAGACGTGATTTCCACGTCAGGCGTTCACGTTTTTTTCACGTAATTTCCACGTGTCCTTGCTATCAGGGTTGTTACTTTACACCTCGCTGGTTCTAAACAAAGCATTTTCTGTTCCGCAAACTTGTCGGCGAGGAAGTATGAATTTGCTCATAAATGTATGTTTGTTTTGTTTAAAGGCGTGACTGCCACCTATAAATCCCATTGCTGCAAATATTTTGCTGGTCCTTGCTTCTTCTGCAGCTCCCTATTTGGGTTAGGAAAAGCAAAGGAAGATTCTATATTAGCGATTGTACTTCAAGGGAAGGACCGATGGACATGTCAAGTATACTACATGTATATCATAGGCGCTAAGAGCAACCAGCTCCGTCCGTCCGCTTCTCCGCTCAACCGACAAAATACAAATTTATCCAATACATTCCGTCTCTGGAGTCGCACAATCCCGCCAGAAGATTCTATTAGCGATTTCATGTATTATTAAATCACTTTTTTTCTGAGAGGGAAGTACGAGTCTCATGCTCCTCATTTTTAACTTGCTTGAATTTTTTATTCAAGCTGGAGCCTGAAATTTCTCGCCCTGGGTTAGAATCCATGTTTTTGTCGGTCCATACCGTGTGAAGTGAACATCCTGCGGTAAAAATGGTCTATTTAAGCCAGCAACACACCAGGCGATATCGCAAGTTATGTGGTCGCAAGTGAGCAAAATCGGCTGCTGCTGATGGCGCCAGATGTGCACTGGACAGCGATGCGTGGAATCTTCTCGCCATGCAGCGATGATCGGCCATATTACCAAACAATACCAAGAGCAATATCGCCTAGTCTGCGGTGGCTGGCGAGAAGATCGGTGGGTTAGCTCGCTCTTGCGATATCGCCTGTGATGCTGCGCGCTTCCAACGCCACACCGCGTGCGGTGACGTGGTGAGCGCTATACGAACCACTGGCACCCAAAGATGGAAGAGAGAGGAGCAGGTTCCACCAAAGGACAGTGTTTCAGGAACTTACAGTCAATCTTATAAGAGTCTTTGAAGCCTTTCGCTCTGACGAAGCCGTTCGTCGTGGAAAACTCAACAACCAGTGACGTATATTAGATGATATTGGCCCAGTAGGCTATTGATCGACCGTGTCATTTGGCAATTGCTGAAGTAAATTATTTCTGAAAGTCGATGCTGCACGCATCAATCTGAAATTAACGACACCTTTAAAAAATGTTCCCGACTGCAATTAAAATGTAGATCTATTCTCGTAAACATTCTCGGGCGTTCTCGCCACAAGGGAACCGATCATGAGATTATGATAATGGGAAAGACTGTGATTTGTGTCATCATGGATTCTTGCGTTGAAGCCATCACCGCGGGCACAATAGAGAGTTTTCGCAAAGCCCTCGAAACGCCGGCGCGAACGTCTATCCTATGTTCGCTGTTCTCTTCGTGGCATCGAAGAATGGGATTGGCGTTGGCGTTGGCGTTTCGGGGGCTTTGCGAAAACTCTCTACTACCGTTTACGCCTTGAACGGCTGGAAACCTTTGTTTTTTTTTCATTTTCCTGATCAAAGGATGTAGTGTGCGATCCTGCCAGTAGCTTAGCGTTCACAAAAATGAAAGCACACTTTGCTTATTGCTCGAACAAGTCCTTTTTTCTTCCGGTTCATTTCTCCTGCAACTTACGTGAACATACATCACCAGTAGCGGTATTTCCGCCTCGGCGATTCTTAACAAAATCATTGGCCGTACAAGCGCCCCTCGAGTCGACATCAAACTCCTCACATTCAAAAACGATTCTCGCATTCCTCTCTTTCGTCTAAGAAATAGAAAGATGTTTTAAATTGATTTAGAACAGCAGTGGACTTGACAAGACAATTCCGGTTATCTGGCTATTTCGGTTGACCACAATAGTACGTCTAGATGCGCTGCAGTCATTCTCAATCATGTCCCAAATGGGACGCCGTCGCCAGTTATTGAAAAATCTGGTTAAAAACATGCATAATATATCCCATGAATGGAACCCAAGGAAGATGTTTGCTCTTAACCCTTTGTCTGCATGCCAAGGCCAAAATTGTCCAAGATGAAATTACGTAAAATAGGGAGTTTTCGCAAAGCCCCCGAAACGCGGACGCGTACGTCTAATCTATTGTTCGCTGCTGTCTTCGTGACATCGAACAATGGGATTGGCGTTCGCGTCGGCGTTTCGGGGGCTTTGCGAAAACTCTGTATTGACTTGATTGGCACCCGAAACCTGTCACAGGGGTATGCATTGTAAAGTTCTCAGCGAGTGCTTTCCAACCAATCAATACCAATGTCAGGGGTTTCTGCTGGATTTTGGAATTTGGTAGGTTTATGAATTTTAATGAAATTGAAACGGCAATGAAGGGTTGATTGGAGATGAACTCGGATGCGCCAACTGGACCATAAAGGAAACCCTCCATGGATGGACGGCAGGTTAAGCCAATATAAGTGGGGGTTCAACAGACTAGCTATTTCTGACTATCCATGTGTGATAGGAAGCTGAGCGTTGTCTTCAGGAACAGTGTCCGGGGAACTAAAGCCAGCAGCACACCAGGCGATATCGCAAGCATTCTAGTCGCTACCGATCTTCTCGCCAGCCGTCGCAGACGAGGCGATTGTTTGATAGAGCATTGCTGGCGAGAAGATTCCACGCATCGCTGTCCAGCGCACGCTTGGTGTCAACAGCCGAATTTACTCGGTGGCGATCAGATCGTTTGCGATATCGCCAAGTGTGCTGCTGGCTTAAAGATTCTTGAGACGAGTGGTAATTATACAGGGTCATTGCCTCCTATCGACTTGTATCTGAAATACAGCTCAAAAATGTCGAACCGTGGTGGATAGCTATTTGTAGCTAGTGAAGAGATCTATTCCAAGCGCAATAGGCCTATATATCACTGTCACTGACGTACTGGACCAAGGAAGTTTGGACTGATCAAATACTTCGAGCCAATAATCGCGACTGTCTTACTCCCACCACAAATACCCGATTGACCGCCACCTGACTGAGTGTCGTTGTAGGAAGGTTTTCTGAAAGAAACGTAAGTCAAAGCCTGTAAAAAATCATGGAAATCAGACCCGAGCAAAAGATACTACAGCAAATAAATTGCTTTCTAATTTCCGCCTCAGAACGCATCTTTTCAACGCAAAAAAAGTTCCCAACAGTCTTGAACGTTGGACGGAAGCAAAAACAAACAGCAGACAGAGTCATTCTGAAAAACTGTTTCCGATGACGTGCGTGATTTCGTGACGAGAAAGCGAATACCGTGGGTAAAAGCACTTATAGGATGGGAACGCGCCAATTCACGTTACCACTTTATGGGAGCACAGTGGTCTCACAGCTCGTTTTCGCCTCATAATCTTCCCACCACCTGAAACCTCACCGCAGACGACACCAGCGTACAATTACAACTTTGCTCCACCATAGTTTTTTTATGCTGGCAGATTGTTCTAGACTGCCTTTTTCGTGTTTGTTAATTGGCTCTTAGATTAAGATTGACTGTTACATGGCATAACATCTTTGGATAAAGACGGTGAATCCCCCAAGCTTAGCTTTCCTTGGACAGGAAAGAAACCACACAGGGTTGTCGATAGGGTGGCGTGAAATCCCAGTATATTGTTTTGTCAACGTGATTAGTGGGAGCGCACCGGACTCGACCGAAACTGGCTCGCTTCCTGTCTACGAATTATAAAGCCTGCCGCACACTGGAGCAGAAAATACGCGCACACGCGAGCTATGCTGAGCAAACGGTCTCGACTGACTTTTTGCTCAGCGGACAGCCCCAGTAGCAAAAAATTAGTAGTAAAAAATGAGGTCTAATCAAAATTAGACAGTTTTTTAGGACACCCTGCATCATGTCGTTCACTTCAAAGAGAATTATTCAATTTCAAGAAAGTTTTATTCGTTATTTAAGCAAATCACGACAAAGTCCACACAGTCTTTTAATCGAATTTCCATGTCGTCTGCTAAAAATAACAAAGGCATAAACAGTTATGCAAATCAATGTATAACGAGCAGTTTATCCGATGATAAAACCTATGATGCCACTTTTCTCACGAGTCTTGTATCCAATTGTTGTTTGCGTTGTGTTGTTCTCGTCTGGGCGTCAAGTCCTAAACGGATGTCCTGAACTGACTTCAGATAGCAGTCCTCAATTCATTGCTGTCCTGAACTGACTTCAGATAGCAGTCCTCAATTCATTGCTGTCCTGAACTGACTTCTGATAGTCAGTCCTCAATTCATTGCTGTCCTGAACACTAACTTGAGATAGTCAGTCCTCAATTCATTGCTGTCCGGAACTGACTTGAGATAGTCAGTCCTCAATTCATTGCTGTCCGGAACTGACTTGAGATAGTCAGTCCTCAATTCATTGCTGTCCTGAACTGAACTGACTTGATGAGATAGCAGTCCTCAATTCATTGCTGTCCTGAACTGACTTGAGAGAGAGAGCAGTCCTCAATTCATTACTGTCCAGAACTGACTTGAGATAGCAGTCCTCAATACACTGCTGCCCTGAACTGACTTGAGATAGCACTCATGGTTCGGTGATCCAAGATTCTTCCCTCAGGCACTGTGCACCTTGACCCACCAACACGAAATTCGCCGCCCCATGCCAATCCAATAAGAAACGCGTCAGTTCTGTCACCTATCTACAATATACCTCTGGTCGTCAAATTGACCAAATCGGGTATCAGATCAGTTATATTGGCGGCATCCCCATATCCATTCTTCCACCTGCTGGTCCAAAAATGAACCCAATGATGGACAGTATAGGACTGTTTAGATGCCTTATTATTGACCCCACGCCGTCTACAGGACTTGTGCCTTCTGAATTTCCTTCGTCGGCACTGTTTCCTGAAAAAGTAACGCCGTTCTTTGTCAAAAAGTGGCATTAATTCATCCGGCGAAGCAACGTACACTTCGGAGTCCTTCTCAATGGTAACGTTTCGCCTTCGCTGGAGGGTGATATTTCTTTCGTATTCCTGTAGAGAAGTTTCCAACATGATTGGTCCCGTAATAGAAAGCACGCTCAGGGAGTCGTTACGTTTGGTTTGAAGCGAGTTGACTTTTGGAAGTTCGTGAATGAGACGCTTGAAGAATGGATGCCTTGGTTTGCAGGCCATCAGAGCATTGCATGCTAACCTGTCTCTGCCGTAAATCAGAAAGGCATGTTCGAATGGTTCCTGAGACAAGACGCATGGCTTTTTAGATAGGAATTCGTCCAGTGGACGGAGACATTCTACGTCGAGATCGGCGTAGACGCCACCGAATTCGTAAAGAACCAAGTAACGGAACACATCTGCTTTCATTATGGGTAAGGGATAGCTGGAAAACGTGTTCAGGAACCAAGGGTATTTGGTGCTCACGAGTTGGTGTATGTCCTCGTCTCTCCAGAACCAATACTCCCAGGTCGGATGATATTTCCGCCAGCTTATGGTGTACTTGCTCGTCGATCTCGGGACTTGGACGCTTTTCCATGTTTGGTGAATGATGCGGGGTATCTTGCTCACCGGAGGAGGGTGACGAGTTGTGGGTGTCCTACCGTCCGGGGTCGTTGGAGGCGACTCTGATGGCAACATCGGCCGATACTGTTGCGTTGGCCTATTTGAGGATGAAGGTGGTGCTGTGTTATTGCCTGTAGGCAGTCGGGCGGTGCGGGAGTCCGAAATATTCTGGTTCACGAGAGTTGTTCCCATGCTCGAACTCCCAGGGAGAATCGTCGTTGCGTTCTGCCAATCACCGCCGTCAGTCCCAACAGTATCAGGCCTGTCGGCGAAACCACTCAGCAGAATGTTATACAGTTTAACATATCTCTTACCATAACCACTTGGACTAGATTCCATTGCATTTCGGATATGGTGTTGTACACCAAAATACTGCACTAAGAACAACGCGAATAACATCCAAGTTATGAAGAGAATGGCAAAGTAACAACGGCACTGCCCCCTGAACCTAATGAAACGCATCACACCCGTTTTTAACTATCCTTTCGTTTGAAGGCACAAACTTTGTTCCAACGGCAATTCCGTCCCTCAACGACCGAGGTAGGCCTATAGATACCGGGTGGTACGGTATAGTGTAATGTACCCTTCTCCGCCCCGCAACGACCGCGGTGCCGTAAGTTCCCCGGCTTGCTCATGAAAGCTGAGATGGCATTGCAGTTGAGCTGGCTATGAATCCTCAAAAGCGAACTACGCTTAATTTATGCAGATGTGA
The DNA here is from genome assembly GCA_002633025.1 of Notospermus geniculatus. Classification (NCBI taxonomy): domain Eukaryota; kingdom Metazoa; phylum Nemertea; class Pilidiophora; order Heteronemertea; family Lineidae; genus Notospermus; species Notospermus geniculatus. The sequence goes on from NMRB01002947.1 coordinate 38,007, forward strand.
CAGCAAGTTAGCACAAACAATTCTTGCTTATTGTAAAAACATCAACCTAAATCCGCCGACTCGGCGCCGTCATTTTAATCTCCCCTATCATGACGCAAAATGAACCGATGAGATGCAGGGCTGGATCGAGAGCGCGAAGCCCAAACGGGGGCTTTGGCAATTTAAGTGCTTTTAGATGCATTTTCCTGGCATCTGGGCGAAAAAAATACTCAAATTTTTGTGATTAAATTTTTCTTGCTAAAAAATCATTGCTCTGCCAAAATTAGCAGGCGCGTACACGCCTCCCCCCCCCCCCCCNTCGGGGAATTAAGATGGTTATACATAGAAACCATGACCATTCGAATAAAAGAGAGCAGACTTTGTATACCGGTAACTAGGCCTAGGCCTACATGTAGGACTATCCATTCTTATGATCCCACAGACCAGGCAGGACAGTTTTTTTCTATTGCATTGGAAATATGCGGATTTACATCTAAATCTATTCTGATCTTGCGGGAATCAAAGAGGTTGGCAAGTTAACTTCCATACCCGGCACTTGTGTTCAGATTTCCCGCTCAAATTTACTTTGTAGTTTCACGCTCCGCCGAAAGGGTGCAAAGACTAGTTCGCCACCTGTGATCTGCATCGCGTGTACTTGTAAAAGGATTCGGACGTACTACCAGTGTGCTGACGAAATCAATGGTGGAACGAATCGAAAGTCGCGTATGTCCTCCGATATGTCCGCATTTATGACATAATCGCTTAATAAAATCTTTTCATATTGCATACGAGTTTGACAATATGTTTAAACTAATTGCCACATAAGTTTCATTAACATCTGTTTGGTATAAAGGCGAATAACCTGACACAGATTTGTCACTCGTCTGCTGTGCTGTCCGCCTGTGCAAAGTGCATCACCATGCACGCACACTGCATGAAATGTATTCATGCATTGCATGAATGTGCACGCGTGTGTGTGTCATGCATCACATAGGCATAGGCTAGGGCCTAAAGCTAATAGCCCAGTCTACAAAACGTGGCTGTCTGTGTAAACGCTAAGCTACGTACATTACTTCACTATTGTTAAAGCTAGGAATCCACTGCTGATTTTCTGCGTTGCGACTTGCTTTGCAACCTGCTGTACCTGCGATTGAATACGATCGCAAGGAACTGATACCGGTCGCCAACCGATTGCCGACTGAAATTGACCACATCTTCACCATTGGTGGAAATCACGCCTGGCGAGTCCACATGGCGATCGAGTGCCCAGTTGCAAAGCAAGTCGCAACGCAAAATCAGCTTAATTTGAAAATCAATGGTGGATTCCCAGCTTTAAGTTGATTTGAAATTGCCAGCTTGTTGAAACTCTGCAATAATACTTGGCGAGGATTCTTTTTAAATGTTGGCACCCGATTATTTACTCATCCGTCACATGAAGTAGCGACGGAAAAAATCTATATCGTCTGTTATGATAAATCTCTTCGCTTTCATGTGGTCTAATGACGTTTCCATCCTGGGGAGTCTGTTCGGGAGATTGCATATAAATCAGCCAGTATATTGCCGTGGAGTGTTTCCGACGTTCACGACGAAATCGCGGACAGGTATATTATTTACTGCTACTTCTTGCCTATTGTATACTATGTAGTTCTTTGTACGAATTGATATATAAAGGAGAGAGCCAAAGAAGTACGAAAGCCCAGAAGGCTCTTCAATCTTCAATCTTCAAGCTTGAAGTAGAACTTCAATCTTCAAGCTTGAACTAACTCCGACTTCAATCTTCAAGCTTGAACCACCGACTTCAATATTGAAGCCAGACAAATCATTCCAATTTATGAGTTATATCGACCTTCATCCCTAAGAAATTGCAAAATTTAGTGTTCGATATGTTTAATATGATCCATTTCCGCGGATTACTATCAAAAAATGTACAATATTAATTATTTCCACTCCAATATTCAAACTTGAACCTTCCGACTTCAAGCTTGAATCCGGAGTTCAATCTTCAAGCTTGAACCTCCCGACTTCAAGCTTGAACCAGGGACTTCAATCTTCAAGCTTGAACCCCCGACTTCAATCTTCAAGCTTGAACCCCCGACTTCAATCTTCAAGCTTGAACCCTCAGACTTCAATCTT
>NMRB01002947.1:41027-62946 GCA_002633025.1 Notospermus geniculatus
CAAGAATATATAAGTACCAAGAATGTACAACTCCAAATATGTGCCAAAAGTGAGTTTACTAATTTGCCTCTGGTGACCCTGTAACTGAAGGGATCTTAATTTGTGAAGGATTGTTGTGTAGGGAAGATCATTACGAACAAAATGACACCTCCCGCAGTTGTATGCACTCAGAAATAACCGAGCTACAGAGCAGTTTTGAATGGACCATATTTTCGACAAATTGATATCGTACTTGATCTCTGGGTCGGGCACTCTGACCTAAACAACAAATCCATGGTTTCACCAAAATCAAAAAAAAATTGTATGCCAGTAATATGTCTGTAACTTTACATAAGAATATTGACGTTATTCTAAATTATACAATTCAGTCAACAACCCTTAAATTTAAACATTGGTTATTTAATTAGAAGGCCTATAATTACCGTACGCCCTCTATTATCAGAAAAAGTAACCTAATGCCCACCCTTTTGATTGATTACTGAGTTGTACATTCTTGGTACTTATATATTCTTGATTGTACTTACCAGACGCAGAAATAGGAACCCCGTCCCTCTTGGCATCTCCCGTCACGCAGGGAGTTTTCGCAAAGCCCACGAAACGCCAACGCCAAACCCATTGTTCGATGCTACAAAGAGGAGAACCGAACAAAATGATAGACGTTCGCGTTGGCGTTTCGTGGGCTTTGCGAAAACTCTACAGTATAGTTTTCTGTCACAATATCGGCCTCGGATTCCCGAGTTGCAGGAACACGCAATGGAACCATTGGAGGAGAGCAGTTGCTGAAAAACACGAAAACCCACGAAGTATTTATCATCGATGAAAGGATGGCGAGGAATAGAGATACCATACACGCAGTCATCTTCACTCAGGAGGATTACGTGAATTCCCCCGTCAATATTGCTCAACGCCTGATGGCGCGGACACAACCCTGGCTGAGTTTGATCCTCAGTTTACCCTGATCATCCTATCCGTTTAGACGAGAGTGAAACAATTTCAGACTCGGGACCGGTGGTGTAGTTAGGAACCAAATGAATAACTTTGCGATCAACTGCAGTTGAACTGTAGGCTCGTGTAAATGGCAATGACTGTGCGATCAACTGTAGCAGTTGACCTGTAAGCTCGTGTAAATAGCAATGACTGTGCAATCAACTGTAGCAGTTGACCTGTAAAGCTCGTGTAAATAGCAATGACTGTGCGATCAACTGTCAGTTGACCTGTAAAGCTCGTGTAAATAGCAATGACTGTGCGATCAACTGTCAGTTGACCTGTAAGCTCGTGTAATTAGCAATGACTGTGCGATCAACTGTAGCAGTTGACCTGTAAGCTCGTGTAATTAGCAATGACTGTGCGATCAACTGTAGCAGTTGACCTGTAAGCTCGTGTAATTAGCAATGACTGTGTGGTCAACAGGTGTAGCAGCTGACCTCTAAGCTCGTCTAGTCCAATTCATACTTCCTCCTCGCTGACCAGATTGCGGAACGGGCATGGCGGAATATCCTTGTTATTTTACACCTCGCTGGTTCTAAACAAAGCATTTTCCGTTCCGCAAACTTGTCGGCAGGAAGTATGAATTTGCTCATAAATTTATGTTTGTTTTGTTAAAAGGCGTGACTGCTACCTAACAGATCCCATTGCTGCAAATATTTTGCTGGTCCTTGCTTCTTCTGCAGCTCTCTATATGGTATACGGAAAAGCAAAGGAAGATTCTATATTAGAGTTGTTGTCTATTCATAACTGTTGGGCAGTTCAGACAGTTCACTGTAGGATGACAATACTTCCAATGTACAGCAACAGTTTGGGACCTGCAACAGTCATGAATAGACAACAACTCTATTAGCGATTGTACTTCAAGGGAAGGACCAATGGACATGTCAAGTATACTACATGTATATCATAGGCGCTAAGAGCAACCAGCTTGGTCCCTCCGCTTCTCCGCTCAACCGACAAAATACAAATTTATCCAATACATTCCGTCTCTGGAGTCGCACAATCCCGCCAGAAGATTCTATTAGCGATTTCATGTATTATTAAATCACTTTTTTCTTAGCGGGAAGTACGAGTCTCATGCTCCTCATTTTTAACTTGCTTGAATTTTTTATTCAAGCTGGAGCCTGAAATTTCTCGCCCTGGGTTAGAATCCATGTTTTTGTCGGTCCATACCGTGTGAAGTGAACATCCTGCGGTAAAAATGGTATATTTAAGCCAGGAACACGTACACCAGGCGATATCGCAAGCGATGTGGTCGCAAGTGAGCAAAATCGGCTGCTGCTGGCGCCAGATGTGCGATGGGCAGCGATACGTGGAATCTTCTCGCCATGCAGCGATGATCGGCAATATTACCAAACAATACATCGCCTAGTCTGCGGTGGCTGGCGAGAATTGCAATATCGCCTGTGATGCTGCGCGCTCCCAACGCCACACCGCGTGCGGTGACGTGGTGAGCGCTATACGAACCACTGGTACACCTGTACCCAAAGATGGAAAGAGAGAGGACCAGGTTCGATCAAAAAAGTACAGTGTTTCAGGGACTTACAGTCAATCTAATAAGAGTCTTTGAAGCCTTTCGCTCTGACGAAGCCGTTCGTCGTGGAAAACTCTCACAACCAATGACGTAGATGATATTGGCCCAGTAGGCTATTGATCGACCGTGTCATTTGGCAATTGCTGAAGTAAATTATTTCTGAAAGTCGATGCTGCACGCATCCAATCGCTACTTTTTAGCGGGAATTGGCGACAAAAAGTTAATCTGAAATTAACGACACCTTTAAAAAATGTTCCCGACTGCAATTAAAATGTAGATCTATTCTCGTAAACATTCTCGGGCGTTCTCGCCACAGGGGAGCCGATGATGAGATTATGATAATGGGAAAGACCGTGATTTGTGTCATCATGGATTCTTGCGTTGAAGCCATCACCGGGCACAATAGAGAGTTTTCGCAAAGCCTCGAAACGCCGACGCGAGCGTCTATCCTATTGCTCGCTGTTCTCTTCGTGGCATCGAAGAATGGGATTGGCGTTGGCGTTTAGGCGTCTCGGGGGCTTTTCGAAAACTTTCTACTACCGTTTACGCCTTGAACGACTGGAAACCTTTGGGTTTTTTTCATTTTCCTGATCAAAGGATAGTGTGCGATCTTGCCAGTAGCTTAGCGTTCACAAAAATGAAAGCACCACTTTGCTGATTGCTCGAATAAGTCCTTTTTTCTTCCGGTTCATTTCTCCTGCAACTTACGTGAACATACATCACCAGTAGCGGCATTTCCGCCTCGGCGAATCTTACAAAATCATTGGCCGTACAAGCGCTCCTCGAGTCGACATCAAACTCCTCAAATTCAAAAACGATTCTCGCATTCCTCTCTTTCATCTAAGAAATAGAAAGATGTTTTAAATTGATTTAGAATAGCAGTGGACTTGACAAGACAATTCCGGTTATCTGGCCGTTTCGGTTGACCACAATAGTACGTCTCGATGCGCTGCAGTCATTCTCAATCATGTCCCAAATGGGACGCCGTCGCCAGTTATTGAAAAATCTGTTTAAAAACATGCATAATATATCCCATGAATGGAACTCAAGGAAGATGTTTGATCTTAACCCTTTGCCTGCGTGCCAAGGCCAAAATTGTCCAAGATGAAGTCACGTAAAATAGGGAGTTTTCGCAAAGCCCCCGAAACGCGGACGCGTACGTCTAATCTATTGTTCGCTGCTGTCTTCGTGACATCGAACAATGGGATTGGCGTTCGCGTTGGCGTTTCGGGGGCTTTGCGAAAACTCGCTATTGGCTTGATTGGCACCCAAGACCTGTCACAGGGGTATGCATTGTAAAGTTTTCAGCGAGTGCTTTCCAATCAATCAATACCAATGTCAGGGGTTTCTGCTGGATTTTGGAATTTGGTAGGTTTATGGATTTTAATGAAATTGAAACGGCAATGAAGACCATAAAGGAAACCCTCCATGGACGGCAGGTTAAGCCATATAAGTGGGGGTTCAACAGACTAGCTATTTCTGACTATCCATGTGTGATAGGAAGCTGAGCGTTGTCTTCAGGAACAGTTTCCGGGAAACTAAAGAGGGGGGGTTTACACGGTTCAACATGTTGAACGCTGTTGAAACGTCAAAAGTGTTGAACGTTGTTGAAAGCTAGCTGTTGAACCGTGTAAACCCCCTTTCAACACGTTTCAACAGGTCTTTCAACAGCGTTCAACAAGTGTACGGTTTGCACCGTGTTAATGATAAAGTTATGATATGTACTACTTTTCTAATATTATCATTGTATAATCTTTAATGACGCTCTAGGTGCATTCCCTCGTACCTGAAAAGATAATGTAATTAGCCCACTTTACTCCTAAAAATAACGCTTACCTAGATTCTATGTTTAGAATTCACGCTCATTCACCTCAAGTTTCACCTGTGGCAACTGGGAAAAACCCGAGTGCAATCCTCCTTTGTTAAAGCACCTAAGAATAGAATCTGTCGTAAGAGCTTGCTACAAGTTACATCTGATTTCATCAGCCTCCTTACGCCCGGCAATAAGAAAAGGCCGTAATGGGAATCCCCTGCTTGAAAGTGACTTACAACGTTGCTTTGAGTGGGGCAATAGTTGAAAAAAAGCAACATTACAGCCATCAACGATATGGCTGATGCAATCACTCAGAATATATAAACACCTTGCGCTTGCAAAATACAGAGCTTGCCAGCTTCTTCCATCTATCTACCTGTCTAGAGATCTTTCTTACATTCTCTCAAGGATTATTGCTGCGTTCCTGTCAGGTAAAACTACGATAGGCCGTGAAAGATAAAAATCAAGGTAGTGTGCATAACGTGTGTAATAGGACCAGCTGTCGTGATTATATTCCCCTTCCTCGTATTTAGGCTCAGGATTGTTTCATCATTAAACTTCTAAAAGATCCAATTCAAGGACAAAAACGGAAATTCCATTCGTCTCTTCGTTATTGTGTGTGAAGTGTGACAAGCTTTAACAATACTCCACGTGGTTTCTGATCGTGGTAAGATAACCCGCGAGACCTCAGACCTGCCAAGCTAGTGCTCCCCCAGAGCAGTCCTAAACTACAAGGATTTCCCAGTTATTCGTGAGTATCCCGGTTATTCCATCTCAGAAACCACTTTGTCTTTGCACGAACTAACACTATTTTGCTGTCAGGACTCTCCGTCACTCACTCGGTTATTGAATAGGTGATTCGGAGAAACGCTACTAGGAGGATACCTATCGCCACTGTTTTAACAGATTGTGAGTAATCTGCTGTTGAGACGGTCCCCGTCATAGGTACGCCAACGTTATTTGCTTACGAGGAAAGCATAGCAACAATCTCGGAACCTTGATACGATCCCTATTTACAAGCGTCCCGTACAGGTATTGCCGCCTGTACGTTGTTACCGAAACTACCCTGACGTACCAAGAAGATCCCGTAGTTGTAGGTTAAAAGCGTGGAGTCCCCCCAGATCACCATCAACGACCCCCTCATTATTCCATTCACGCCCGTACACACGGAGAACACTTTCTTCAAGACACGGTGGGTAAACGTCTTTTCTTCAAGACCCGTACACAAGTTTCAAAAATAGGAACATGTTCCTATTTCTGCAAACCTGTTGAACGCTGTTGAAAGGCCGTGTTGAAAGGTGTTGAAAGGGGGTTTACACGGTTCAACAAGTTTCAACAACGTTCAACAGCTTTCAACATTCAACAGCTTTCAACAAACTGTTGAACCGTGTAAACCCCCCTTAAAGCCAGCAGCACACCAGGCGATATCGCAAGCATTCTAGTCGCTACCGATCTTCTCGCCAGCCGTCGCAGACGAGGCGACTGTTTGATAGAGCATTGCTGGCGAGAAGATTCCACGCATCGCTGTCCAGCTTGGTGTCAACAGCCGAATTTACTCGGTGGCGATCAGATCGTTTACGATATCGCCAAGTGTGCTGCTGGCTTAAAGATTCTTGAGACGAGTGGTAATTATAGAGGGTCATTGCCTCCTATCGACTTGTATCTGAAATACAGCTCAAAAATGTCGAACCGTGGTGGATAGCCATTTGTAGCTAGTGAAGAGATCTATTCCAAGCGCAATAGGCCTATATATCACTGTCACTGACGTACTGGACCAAGGAAGTTTGGACTGATCAAAAACTTCGAGCCAGTAATCGCGACTGTCTTACTCCCACCACAAATACCCGATTGACCGCCACCTGACTGAGTGTCGTTGTAGGAAGGTTTTCTGAAAGAAACGTAAGTCAAAGTCTGTAAAAATCATGGAAATCAGACCCGAGCAAAAGATACTACAGCAAATAAATTGCTTCCTAATTTCCGCCTCAGAACACATCTTTTCAACGCAAAAAAAGTTCACAACCATCTTGAACGTTGGACGGAAGCAAAAACAAACAGCAGACTGAAAAACTGTTTCCGATGACGTGCGTGATTTCGTGACGAGAAAGCGAATACCGCGGGTAAAAGCACTTATAGGATGGGGAAGCGCCAATTCACGTTACCACTTTATGGGAGCACAGTGGTCTCACAGCTCGTTTTCGCCTCATAATCTTCCCACCACCTGAAACCTCACCGCAGACGACACCAGCGTACAATTACAACTTTGCTCCACCATAGTTTTTTTATGCTGGCAGATTGTTCTAGACTGCCTTTTTCGTGTTTGTTAATTGGCTCTTAGATTAAGATTGACTGTTACATGGCATAACATCTTTGGACAAAGACGAGGAATGCCCCAAGCTTTCCTTGGACAGGAAAGAAACCACACAGGGTTATCGATAGGGTGGCGTGAAATCCCAGTATGTTTTGTCAACGTGATTAGTGGGAGCTTACCGGACTCGACCGAAATTGGCTCGCTTCCTCTCTAGAATTATAAAACCTGCCGCGAACACTGGAGCAGAAAACTCACCGAAAATACGCGCACACGCGAGCTATGCTGAGCAAACGGTCTCGACTGACTTTTTGCTCAGCGGACAGCTCCAGTAGCAAAAAATTAGTGGCAAAAAATGCGGTGTAATTAAAATTAGTCAGTTTTTAGGACACCATGCATCATGTCGTTCACTTCAAAGAGAATTATTCAATTTCAAGAAAGTTTTATTCGTTATTTACGCAAATCACGACAAAGTCCACACAGTCTTTTAATCGAATTTCCATGTCGCCTGCTAAAAATAACAAAGGCATAAACAGTTATGCAAATCAATGTATAACGAGCAGTTTATCTGAGGATAAAACCTATGATGCCACTTTTCTCACGAGTCTTGTATCCGATTGTTGTTTGCATTGTTTTGTTCTCGTCTTGGGCGTCAAGTCCTAAACGGCTGTCCTGAACTGACTTCAGATAGCAGTCCTCAATGAGGAACCTGCACAACAAGCTCTGCCAATAGGGGGCCCTGCAGGCAGATGGACCATGGTTGCAATGAGAAATCCTTTTACCAAGTCAATAATTATTGAATATTATTCATCCCTGAATTACTCTGCACGGGAAAATAGCACCAAAAATGTAATTTTATTGGTTCTTAATTCTATTTTGATGAGTTTTATGAAGAAAATGGGCCTTTTGTACTGGTGCTGCCATCTGGATTTTTAGTCGTGCAGGTTCCTCATTCACTCGGGAGGTTTCGCAAGCGCCCGGTTAGGCCCTACGACGACGTTTATCTATTGTGTGGGTATACCCAAACAATAGATAAACGTCGTCGTAATATGGCCTAACCGGGCGCTTGCGAAACCTCCCTATTGCTGCCATGAACTGACTTCAGATAGCAGTCCTCAATTCATTGCTGTCCTGAACTGACTTCAGATAGCAGTCCTCAATTCATTGCTGTAACTGACTTGAAATAGCAGTCCTCAATTCATTGCCGTCCTGAACTGACTTGAGATAGCAGTCCTCAATTCACTGCTGCCCTGAACTGACTTGAGATAGCAGTCCTCAATTCATTGCTGCCCTGAACTGACTTGGGGTACTCATGATTCGATGATCCAAGATTCTTCCCTCAGGCACTGTGCACCTTGACCCACCAACACGAAATTTGCCGTCCCAATCAGTAAGAAACGCGTCAGTTCTGTCACATCTACAATATACCTCTGGTCGTCAAATTGACCAAATCAGGTATCAAATCCGTTACATTGACGGCATCCCCGTATCCATTCTTCCACCGGCTGGTCCAAAAATGAACCCAATGATGGACAGTATAGGATTGTTTAGAAGCCTTATTATTGACCCCACGCCGTCTACAGGACTTGTGCCTTCTGAATTTCCTTCGTCGGCACTGTTTCCTGAAAAAGTAACGCCGTTCTTTGTCAAAGACTGGCATTAATTCATCGGGCGAAGCAACGTACACTTCGGAGTCCTTCTCAATGGTAACATTTCGCCTTCGCTGGCGGGTGAGGTTTCTTTCGTATTCCTGTAGAGAAGTTTCCAACATGATTGGTCCCGTAATAGAAAGCACGCTCAGGGAGTCGTTACGTTTGGCTTGAAGCGATTTGACTTTTGGAAGTTTGTGAATGAGACGCTTGAAGAATGGATGCCTAGGTTTGCAGGCCATCAGAGCATTGCATGCTAACCTGTCTCTGCCGTAAATCAGAAAGGCATGTTCGAATGGTTCCTGAGACAAGACGCATGGCTTTTTCGATAGGAATTCGTCCAGTGGACGGAGACATTCTACGTCGAGATCGGCGTAGACGCCACCGAATTCGTAAAGAACCAAGTAACGGAACACATCTGCTTTCATTATCGGTAAGGGATAGCTGGAAAACGTGTTCAGGAACCAAGGGTATTTGGTGCTGACGAGTTGGTGTATGTCCTCGTCTCTCCAGAACCAATACTCCCAGGTCGGATGATATTTCCGCCAGCTTTTGGTGTACTTGCTCGTCGATCTCGGGACTTGGACGCTTTTCCATGTTTGGTGAATGATGCGGGGTATCTTGCTCACCGGAGGGTGACGAGTTGTGGGTGTCCTACCGTCCGGGGTCGTTGGAGGCGACTCTGACGGCAACATCGGCCGATACTGTTGCGTTGGCCTATTTGAGGATGAAGGTGGTGCTGTGTTATTGCCTGTAGGCAGTCGGGCGGTGCGGGAGTCCGAAATATTCTGGTTCACGAGAGTTGTTCCCATGCTCGAACTCCCAGGGAGAATCGTCGTTGCGTTCTGCCAATCACCGCCATCAGTCCCAACAGTATCAGGCCTGTCAGCGAAACCACTCAGCAGAATGTTATACAGTTTAACATATCTCTTACCATAACCACTTGGACTAGATTCCATTGCATTTCGGATATGGTGTTGTACACCAAAATACTGCACTAAGAACAACGCGAATAACATCCAAGTTATGAAGAGAATGGCAAAGTAACAACGGCACTGCCCCCTGAACCTAATGAAACGCATCACACCCGTTTTTAACTATCCTTTCGTTTGAAGGCACAAACTTTGTTCCAACGGCAATTCCGTCCCTCAACGACCGAGGTATAGATACCGGGTGGTACGGTATAGTGTAATGTACCCTTCTCCGCCCCGCAACGACCGCGGTGCCGTAAGTTCACCGGCTTGCTCATGAAAGCTGAGATGGCATTGCAGTTGAGCTGGCTATGAATCCTCAAAAGCGAACTACGCTTAATTTATGCAGATGTGACAGCAAGCAGGCGCGGATCCAAGGGGGGGCACAGCCGGCCCGTGCCCCCTCTATTTTGTGGAAAATCTTTAAAATTGACCGGGAAATTTCGAAATTTTGAAAAAATGTTAAAATTTGACGGAGGTTTTCCACGATGTGCGCTTGCTGTGCCCCCTCTTTCCCATGATTCTGGATCCGCCCCTGGCAAGTTAGCACAAACAATTCTTGCTTATTGTGAAAACATCAACCTAAATCCGCCGACTCGGAGCCGTCATTTTAATCTTCCCTCCCATGACGCAAAATGAACCGACGAGATGCAGGACCGGATCGAGAGCGCGAAGCCCAAACGGGGGCTTCGGTAATTTAAGTGCTTTTAGATGCATTTTCCTGGCATCTGGGCGAAAAAATACTCAAATTTTTGTGATTAAATTTTTCTTGCTAAAAAATCATTGCTCTGCCAAAATTAGCGGGCGCGTACACGCCCCCCCCCCACCCGGATCCGACCCTTGCATGAGGACTAGGCCTAATGGGTGAGCCCAGCTCCGTAGGCCTAGGCCTACCGGTGAGACAGGAATTTAAGTCCCCCCAGGAATTTATTGGTCATCGGGGAATTAAGATGGTTATACATAGAACCAAGACCATTCGAATAAAACATTAAGAGAGCAGACTTTGTATACCGGTAACTAGGCCTAGGCCTATATGTAGGACTATCCATTCTTATGATCCCACAGACCAGGCAGGACAGTTTTTTTCTATTGCATTGGAAATATGCGGATTTACATCTAAATCTATTCTGATCTTGCGGGAATCAAAGAGGTTGGCAAGTTAACTTCCATCATACCCGGCACTGATCAGATTTCCCGCTCAAATTTACTTTGTAGTTTCACGCTCCGCCGAAAGGGTGCAAAGACTAGTTCGCCACCTGTGATCTGCATCGCGTGTACTTGTAAAAGGATTCGGACGTAGGCTACTACCAGTCTGCTGACGAAATCAATGGTGGAACGAATCGAAAGTCGCGTATGTCCTCCGATATGTGCCGCATTTTTGACATAATCGTTTAATAAAATCTTCTCATATTGCATACGAGTTTGACAATACGTTTAAACTAATTGCCACATAAGTTTCATTAACATCTGTTAGGTATAAAGGTGAATAACCTGACACAGATTTGTCACTCGTCTGCTGTGCATGTAATGTCTGGGATGGCACTCCGCCTGTGCAAGTGCATCACCATGCACGCACACTGCATGAAATGCATTGTGCACGCGTGTGTGTGTCATGCATCATAGGCATAGGCTAGGGCCTAAAAGCTAATAGCCTAGTCTACAACGTGGCTGGCTGTGTGCTTGCATGTTTTGTCATGATCAATGAGTGAATGACAATGTGTGGCTGATGAAATGTCACCAGTGGCAGTGGCAGTTGCATTGCCATTGTTATGTAATTGTTTGTATGTATTGTAGCATGTAGGCCTAGGCCTACCGCGGCGCGGNCGTGACTACCTCCCCCCCCCATAGGCCTACCGGTTTAGGGCACACACTACACAGAACAGTCCCAACATCACTCCACAGCCACACACACGCTTAGTTTGGGTTTGGCGTGGCCCTGGCTGGGGCTGGGTGAGCCGAACCTGCCCCCAGCCTGCCTAGCCACCATAGGCCTACCGCCTAGGGTGGCCTAGTTTAGTGAGCCTCCTTAGTAGCACTTGTGGCGTAACCCTTTTTCTTTGGAAAATTTTGTAAACTTGTATTGTACTTTGTATGAAGGCCCTTTGCCTCCCTGCTCATGTCACAGGTGACTGATATCAGTCTTTTTTTAAATTCAATTTCAGGTGTTGGTTTTTGACTTAGAAACTGGCAAATCGTCATGTCAGTCAAATCAATAGCAAGCTGACAACCCATTCCATCACTCATAGTCATAAAGATCTTGTGGTGCAGTTTATTCTGGACGGAAGAGGATTCATCCTTTTGTTGTGTTCCACAGATTTTTTCCTTTCTAAACTCGCTAATCTAGAAGAAGCAAAATGGTGTTAGCAGATCTTGGAAGAAAGATTACCAATGCGCTGAGGTCACTCAGCAATGCCACAGTTATCAATGAAGAAGTGAGTGCAATTAGGGTTTCTACCAGAAAAATTCTGGGTGTCATCATTGGCGATAATATGGCAGTAGGCCTACTTCTGGACAGATTAAATCTCGCTGCCAATGTGATTTCTGACTAGAAAATTATTATCCACGTATTTCAGTAGAGGTAGAACACCTCAAACTTCTGAGATTTTAAATAAGATTGGTGTAAGATAACTTATATGGATTTTGTTTTCCCCGTCATGTGTTTTTACTTCTTTCTTGAAAGGTGCTAAATGCTATGTTGAAGGAGATATGCACTGCCTTGCTGGAAGCAGATGTCAACATTCGACTTGTAAAGAAACTAAGAGAGAATGTCAGGTGAGTCATATTCCATTTATTCAATGTATCAAGTGAGCCCTTAATGGGCTGCACCTTTGGTTTCCATAAATGTTTCTGGAGAGACTGGAGTAATGTTTAGAAACACTTTGAGACTACATGTATGTAAGAGTGAAAAGCGCTGTTTATAAAACACTTGCATTATCATTATTAAATGGCATCGTGTCCACCCTGCAGGTCTGTCATTGATTTTGAAGAGATGGCAGCTGGTCTCAACAAGAGAAGGATGATCCAGTCTGCAGTGTATAAGGAACTAGTTAAGGTTTGTTTTAGACAATTTCATTCTATGCGTGTTACATCATTGCCAGGGCCAGTGTAGGCCAAGACAAGATGGGTGCTAAAACTATCAAATTTTCTTCTCTTATTTTATGTAAGCATAGGTGTGCACCAATTCATGCCTGTTCTTCTTTCCAGCTAATCGATCCTGGTGTGAAAGCGTGGCAACCTGCAAAGGGTAAAAACAATGTGATCATGTTTGTCGGACTTCAGGGAAGTGGAAAGACGACAACTTGTACAAAGGTATGTTTTGTTTTTCGAACACTGGTCGCTAACGAATCATGCGAAGGAACGGAACAGGCATGCTGTGAGTAACTACTCACGTTCCGTTGGTTGTCATTTCAATGGTTACAGGCATGTCGGTCATTCAGCACTTCCTGTAATTCCTACACTTTCCTTTATTATGAAAAATCTGAAAGCAGTGTGTCAATATAATGTTCTTTTCATTTCAGCTTGCATACCACTACCAGAGAAAAAACTGGAAGACCTGCTTGATATGCGCAGACACCTTCAGAGCTGGTGCATTTGATCAGTTGAAACAGAATGCCACAAAAGCCAAAATTCCGTTCTATGGAAGGTTTGATTTTCCTTTAATAAAAGTAATGCAGTGGGGGTTCATGACTTAAAAGTTTATTCGACGTTCATAATTGTTGGTTGCTAGGAGCCACTCACTGATCCTATGATTGCGAATATGAGAATTTCCAGATTTCTTCTGTTCAAATAGACTTGTCTGCTTTCTTTGGTTGCGTTGATTCAACAAAGCACAAGCACTACATTTGAAGAGCAGATCTATGTCACATTATTCAATAAAATACGTGTGTCACCATTTCAGTTACACAGAAACAGATCCTGTTGTCATTGCCCAGGAAGGGGTTGACAAATTCAGGGACGAAAATTTTGAGATAATCATAGTGGACACCAGTGGTAGACACAAACAGGAGGACTCATTATTTGAAGAAATGTTACAAGTCTCAAATGTGACAGTAAGTAAAATTCCTGTTAGGTCTTGTCATCCGTGTTTTTTTGTTGGATTTCCTCATCAAATGTGAAAATCATTGTGATGTTATCAATTCAAATCTTCTTTACAGCAACCAGACAATATTGTATTTGTAATGGATGCCTCAATAGGTCAAGCTTGTGAAGGACAGGCCCGTGCTTTCAAGGAAAAGGTTGATGTTGCTTCTGTCATTATTACAAAGTTGGACGGTCATGCCAAAGGTGGAGGTGCTCTAAGTGCGTAGGTATCACATACCGGTATTCAGAAATATTCAGTGTCCAGTATTCTTGCTGATTCATTACTCTATATTTTTAATAGTAGGGCAGATTCCAGTCTATTTGTTCTACTTTATATCTTGCAGGGTTGCAGCTACAAAAAGTCCTGTGATATTCATAGGAACTGGTGAACACATTGATGACTTTGAACCGTTTAAAGTACAGCCATTTGTTAGTAAGCTGCTTGGTATGGGAGACATCGAGGGCCTTATTGACAAAGTGAATGAGTTGAAGTTGGATGACAATGAGGAACTCATGAAGAAAATCAGACATGGTGAGTTTTAAAAAGTGTATGTGGAGATTTGAAGCAAAAATTCCTCCTCGGCTTAACCTGGTCTGAAGAGTGGTGGCTGCTACCAGTACCCTCCTGGAGACTGTCAACTGTGGCCCTGTCCACGTTGTGCAGAGATGGGGCCCATTTGACTCAAAATGGGAACATCAAATGCTTTTGCTGCATGCTGTGAACAAAGAAACCACTCTTTCGTTGGATTGCTTCTCTGAATAGCCGCTTCAGTCATCTACATGTATATCAGTTGTAATAAAACAAGGATTCAGATCACAAGTTTGGTTGAAATGAGGTGAATTTCGACAATACCGTCCTGTTCTGTCAGTTGATTGCAATACCGTTTCATCTCATTGCAGGTCAGTTCACGTTGCGTGATATGTATGAGCAGTTTCAAAATATCATGAAGATGGGGCCATTTGGGCAAATTATGGTAAGACAATTGTACTAATGTCTACCTTTATGCATTAAGAAGGAGTAAACATCTCACAACTTGATGGAATTGAATGCATTGCTTGAATATGTAGGCCTACTACTATGACACGTTGTCATAGTCATAGCCAATCTCTAGTTGGCATACCTTTCTCGTACTTCAAACTATTACCGTAATATGCATTTCCAAATATGTCGATTTCAGGGGATGATTCCAGGCTTCAGCAGTGATTTCATGTCAAAAGGAAATGAACAGGAATCAATGGCCAGACTGAAGAAGCTGATGACCATCATGGACAGTATGAATGACTCAGGTTTGTATTGATATAAGGAAGGAATCACCATGTCCTGTCGAAACAGAGATGAAGGGGTGAAAGCACCGTAAATGACAGTACAGTACCAGCAAGCTGACGTATTTTGGTACCGGGAATTCCTGTTTGTGATTTGCAGTTATCATGTTTCAGAACTTGACAGTCACGAAGGTGCCAAACTTTTCACAAGACAGACAGGCCGTATCCAGCGAGTTGCTCGAGGTGCTGGTGTATCACAGAGAGATGTTCAAGAATTACTTGCACAGTACACAAAGTTTGCTCAGATGGTGAAGAAAATGGGTGGAATAAAGGGTCTTTTCAAAGGTAAAGACTGCTGTTGTCCCCACTTCCATGTCCTTGTGCCCATGGAAATTGAATTCCCGATGTACTATTAAAGAGTATCAGATGTCTTATCATGAGTTCACTTGTTAAACTTCAGCACTGAAAACTGCCCTGAGTGGAGATACAACTGTGGAATGAATTGGGCTTTGATTCTCTGACAATTTTAATGACATTGTTTGTGTAGGCCGATGTACTTGTATTCTGCTGTTGATCGTAATTGCCTTGTAAGTTGTCCAGAACAAAGGTATCCTCCTTTGCCAGTATCTGTCTTGTTGTCAGTGGGGAGGTGTATGGCACGCCAAAGTGGCATTTATTCAGAACATAATAATNTGAGTGGGTAACTTATAAACATTCACTGAAACATGTAGTCATTCCTCCTCTGACCACCGTGGCATACAAGGTGAGTAATTGTGTCAACTAAGCATAGCTAAGGTTGTCCCAGTCATGTCAGCGCCTTTGCAAATCAGTTTTGTGAATACATGAAAATTTTGTGTAGTGGTGCGCAATAGCATTGACTTTGCGAAGGAAATTCCATGTGTTAGAGCCATGGTTTCAATGCTTTTACAGTGCACCCTTACTATAGCAATGTTTAGAAGGTGCAAGAGGAACGGCTACATGTTGTAATTGCTCTCAATGTCTGCACTCGTGACTTGTTATAGTGACGGTGCAGTGTCAAAACACTTGGGTGCACCAGCTCTGTCCGTACAAGCTATAGAGTGGCATTCCTGCTCCTGTAACATGTCAACTGTGTAGCACTTGTCCATACAGAATTGAGTGGTTGACGTAACTTGCT
This sequence comes from Notospermus geniculatus, assembly GCA_002633025.1. Taxonomy (NCBI): domain Eukaryota; kingdom Metazoa; phylum Nemertea; class Pilidiophora; order Heteronemertea; family Lineidae; genus Notospermus; species Notospermus geniculatus. The sequence continues at coordinate 56,786 of NMRB01002947.1, forward strand.
CTGCGGGATTACACACAGGAAGTCATTCTCGCCTTTCTTTGTGACCACTATGGAACAGAGATAGTGTTTGAATTATGGCTTGAAAGAATCCCATCAGGTACTTTATTTGTGAGATCTGACAGAGTGGGGAACTTTACCTGTATTGGAAAAATCATTTCTGTTTTTCTTAAATTAGATAGGGGGATCAAACAATTGGTGGTGTTACTGGACAAAGGTGTGATTCTGTTAACTTTGTGTGTATTTATGAGCCAATCTGGTGCTTCCCACCAAGAGGATGTGTCCACCTAAGTGGATATGTATTCCTATATGACTTCCTTGATTCTGTTGAATTTTCCAGGTGGCGACATGGCTGCCAAGGTTAATCCAGCCCAGATGGCTAAGCTGAACCAACAAATGGCAAAGGTCATTGATCCACGCGTCCTTCAACAAATGGGTAAGTGAGAGCTTTGTAGAGAGCATCTCTCCTGAAGTTCTGCTGCATGAAATTTCGTGCCAATTGGTGCTATATTAAGCGAATAAACCCGTGTGACAAGAAATGATGTGGCACGAAAATAACGTCACTTCGTGAACAACAAGGAAATACTTGGTGTGGCCTACCATGGCGTGACTGATCACTGAAGAGGAAGAAGAGTCCTTATTGTACTTGTACTTGTACTGTCCTTACTGTATTTATAGATAGGGTAAATATCAGAGTTCCTGTATTGGCCTATATACCATGTTTACACACGATCCAATTTTTCGGAAATTCAGATTCCGGGCCTATTGGGGCTTCAATGTATAAACCCGCATCTTTATTGAGCATATTCAGAAAATTGGATCGTGTGTATAGGCCATATATCAAAATACTTCAAGATAATGCGTTATCGGTAGAAGCTCCTCCAGGGACTGAGGTCAATTTCTGATAACATTATTGATGTCTTCGGTTCTTGTGATCAGTGGGACTTAGTGTGCCGTTTTGTCCACAGCCTTATTCCACCTCCACCTCAGTTGCTCAAAATATCACCGTGAATTGAGAGATGGCGCAATTTTCATTCGCCCTACTGCTGCTTTGGGGCATATTTTCAGCTGCACTCGGAGCGAAAAGACCGAATATTCTTTTCATTGTCGCTGACGATCTCGGATGGAATGACATCGGATGGAACAACCGGGACGTAAAGACACCAAACCTGGACAAACTAGCCGCACAAGGCGTCACGTTGAACCACTCCTACGTCCAACCACTTTGTTCACCGTCGAGGACAGCCTTCATGACGGGAATATACCCGTTCCGGTCCGGTATGCAACATGGTGTAATCCATCCTCTCCAACCGAAGGGTGTCCCGTTGAATTTCACATTCCTCCCACAAAAACTGAAAGAAATCGGCTACGCTACCCACATCGTCGGAAAGTGGCATTTGGGATTCTGTAACATCACCTATACGCCTATGCGTCGTGGGTTCGATTCTCATTATGGCTACTACGTTGGAGCTGAGGACTACTACCTCCATGAAAGGACGTTTCTAATAAGTCAGGGGTACGACTTCAGGAATAACACAGAACCTGACACAACCGTACGTGGTACATACTCGACATTCCTCTTTGCTGACAAAGCTTCTGAAATCATCAGGACTCATAACGCTGACAAACCTCTGTTCATCTATCTGCCTTTCCAATCCGTCCACGGCCCGCTGGAAGTCCCAGCCAGATTTGAAAACTTATACCCAAATGTTACGAACAAGGACCGACGTACCTTTGTAGGGATGGTCTCCGCTATGGATGAAGCGGTCGGTAACATTACGATGGCTTTGGATGCAAAAGGGATTCTGAATAACACGATTATTGCCTTCACGACGGACAACGGTGGCCGGTGGGAAAACGGTGGAAATAACTGGCCGTTACGGGGAGAGAAAAGGACAATCTGGGAAGGAGGAACCAGAGGACCGGCGTTCGTGACGGGTGGCGTCTTCGACGCCGCGCGGGGAAGGAGGTACAACGGATTATTTCACGCTGTCGATTGGTTTCCAACTTTACTCGCCGCAGCAGGACATCCTGGGACAGCCGTCCTGGACGGGATAAACCAAATTGAAAACTTGATCATGCCGAACAGTCCTAACGCGAGAACAGGATTCGTCTACAACGCCGACAACATTGCCAAGAACGCCGCCATCAGAATCGGACAGTGGAAACTGATCGTCGGTCAGGCGGGTACCGAATCCGAGAGTGGATGGAAACCCGTCCCGACTGGAGCAGACGAAAATTGTTCGGATCGCAATATGTCTGATGACGTCATGGATGAAGAAGCCAGCCCAGATCCAGGGCAACGGCAGTTGTTTGACCTCAGCACTGACCCCACGGAACATCACGACCTCTCGAAGAAATACCCCAACATAGTCGACGCCATGTACAAGTGGCTTCTGGAGGTGACATCAGGATACAAAGCTTACAACCCCAACATAACGCTGAAAGGAGACCCAAAACATTTTAATGGATTTTGGTCTCCCGGCTGGTGTCCTTCGATTTGATATCGTGATGCGAAAAAAAACCCTAAAGGGCTAGGTCCATAACAATCTCGTACTCAAATCTACCTCATCCGAGGATATCTCTGGCAAGGGCTACGACCTGACCAAAATTTCTGGTCAACCGCTGGCAGCGTGCCAAAATGTTTGTTTCACGCAATATTTCGCTCTTCGATGACTGAAAAATATCATATATGCCTAAAAAGGCATATAACAGACTGGGCCGTCACGCGGTACCGTNACCCGAAGATAAGAGACTTTGGCACGTCTAATTTCAAAAAAGCGTCAATCGTTTAAAAAAAGCGTCATTTTGAAATGACCTGTCCAAATGCAATCTCTATCATCTTATCTACATACCTGAACTGAATTGCAGGCTTTGCAGCCGTTTATGGCGCCGAAAATGGCATATAATGCAGGTAGGCATGGCTGGCCTGCCATTACGGCTGTCGAGGTAAATTTCGGTCGAAAATTGATTGTAAAATCTTTAAACGTGAGTATGACACAGTGAATTCTTGCTTGTTTATTGACAAAAGTTGTATAAATTTACGGTGAGAAGTTTCCGTCCCCTCCACGCAGGATTGTAGGCGTTTTCTGCCGAAACAAATATTGTATTTTGTAGAGTCATTGCGCGGTTGGGCGCGACAAAGTCACGTGCACGTTTCCATCACGGTACCGCGTGACGGCCCAGTCTGTATAATACCCCTAAAACACGAAGTTGTTTGAGTATTAGAGTAATTTCAAACGGATAGTTTAGTTGGGCACATGCCGCGGTGCCAGCTCGGTGTGATTCGCCTCAAAATTTAGTATATCGCGCATGCGCAGTATTCCTGAATTCGTCAGCCCTTTCCAGTGGTGTTGTAGGAACGTAAACCCACTGGGGACGAGTTTGGGTCCATAATTAAATTTTCTGTACACGTCCTGTACATCGACTGTACATATACATTTTGTCAAATAATTCAAAAACTACACGGGTCGTAGGATCTGATTCAAATTTTCACAGGCTCGATTGGCATTTGTTGTGAATATCATATTTGAGTTTCATTAAATTCCAATGATTCTAATTCTTTTTATTTGCAATTTTCTCGGACAATGTGAATATCATACGAAATCGCCGCCATTTCACTGTCCTGAAACCAGTATCCTTACACCCCTGCCGGGAACGGTAAATATCAGGGCTGGGTTGCACAACTCATGTTAGCGCTAACACCAAGTTAGCGCTATCGTGAGTTTTGTGCAACCGGACCCAGGCTAAAACAAAACGGGCCTAACATATTTTAGACTACTATGTGCCGATCAAAAGGCCCCAATTCTGAATAACCTACCCCAAATTATATCTTAATGACCCGCATTTACAAAGTTACAGGGTGTTTTTATTACGCGCTACCAGCATATGGTCCCACTGTACAGTTTTTCCTGGACCTAGCCCTAAAGAGAGGCGACAGACAGACTCGGTCTCATTGAACCGCCCGCGGACTGGAAGGATGTGTGCTGCATACGAATACGAACGCGACCAGGCGACTTTCCGTGCGATCATCGTTAACGCGCGAAAAAAAATCTCGACGGCGGACCCTCGTTCCGACGCGAAACATGGCAATCACGGCCTGCAGAACAGCAGACAGTGACGAAGACACGTTCGCGAATGCAAGGAAATTTTGCGATCATCTTCTTTCAAAATCTTTGAAATCCCCGTGCCTTTTTAATTTCCGGGAACAGTTGTTCTCTCCCCGCGTCTCCAGCCATGACGAAGTCGTCTCAACAAGTGTCTTCGCGATTGTGCCTGGTCGCGTTCGAGTTCGTCAGCAGCACAAAAGGGCCTTTTAGACTTCTACTGTGTTGAATCCTGCAAAAAAGACGAACTTTCAAAATGGACCGTCACTGATGTCTTGCTTGGCCTTTATCTGTTCTTGGTGAAATGCAGCATGCGATGCACGTCTTCGAATAGACCGCGTCATCATGAGTGTCTGGCGACCTATTTATTCACCCCGAAAACCAACAAATAAATCGCTGACGCATATATCTGCTTCGTAGTCGATTCTTTCATAATGATGCATTTATCAAGGTCGCGTCCTCAATATTATTAAATGTGAATAAAATCAATTATACCGACATTTTTGGGCACTTAGGTGACTTTAGGGGGTCGAACCTGCTCCGACATTGACGCTTGCTTATATACCAACCGAATGAGCGAAGAAAACGCAGAACAAAACCTGGCGGTAACTTGAGGAGCATCGAAGGGAATTTCGTTTTGAAATAATAATTCAATTTGATTTTTTGTGTGGTATGTCGAAAAAAAACGTCAATCTCAAGGCGGAAAAGCATACATCTGCAATATCAGCTAATTAGGCCTAAGTTAATTCTCAAATTCCTTGCGAGTCCCACTCGAGAATTTCATTTCGTTTCGTTTTATTCCGGGTTTTTATTTATCACTAACCCCTCGTGGACCGATTTTTTAAACGAGTTAAGGTAAACCTCGGTTTAACCATCGGCTTTTCTGACAAACCGTGAATTAACCAAAGTAAACATTTTGACTTTTAGAATGTTTGGCTATCAACGATTCATAAAATCGAAAAATTCACTTCGATTAACAAACAGTTTGTCAACTGAGGGTTAATGAAACCCGATGGTTAATTTAATTTTAATTTAATAATACATGTACTTTATTGAGCACCAAAATAATAATACATAAAATGAATTACGAGAGAGAGAAACATAAGACAATGAAATAAAAGTAAGAATACATGTAACATAAGACAATGAAATAAAAGTAACGGTGCCCAAAAGGGTTAACACAAAGGTTTAAAACCTATATACGTGTACCCATAAAGGCCTAGGCTTATCTGCATCTTTATGAAGATCTTTGAGTCGTTTAACAGGTTTACTATTATTCAACAGCAGACTATAAATTTTAAACCGGACTACCATTCTATCATCCTCCTCACGGCTGACCTTTTCTTTCGAATTGAATTGAATTGAATTGAATTGAATTTCACCAAGTGCATTCAAAACGCCATCTAGTGCACAGCCTGATAACCAACCTGCGTTGAGGTAGGCTAAGTGACGGCCTGAGCAGAATTGGTCTGTTCGAGGTTTACCACGCATGTACGAAATTGAAAAAAAATCATACCATTGTCATTCATGTCATTCCTGTCATTATTTTTGCCATAAAACTCGTCGAATAATTTTCTTTTTAGCCTACTTTTTATCGGGGACAGACTACAGAAGGCTAAACGAAATGAGAGCCTTGATTCAACGAGTGACAAAAGCCAGCGTTACTGGTAAATAGGGCCTAGTCGAACATTCGGTCATCATGAACAGGCCCAACCGACCACAGGAACATGACTCGTCGTCCAAAAAAAAACCCCTAGGCCTACTATAGGCCTAAAATAAATACACAGGAACATGACTCGTCGTCCAAAAATTTTATAGTAGGGGTTTTTTTTTGGACGACGAGTCATGTTCCTGTGCTGTATTTATTTTATAGTAGGGTTTTTTTTTTGGACGACGAGTCATGTTCCTGTGCAACCGACCGGCAGACCGGTGCGGTGTAACAGAGTTAAGAAATGGAACAGGATTTTGTTCCTGAGCGCTGAAACGCTGGCGCACTGGAACACAAACGCCCCGACGCCGCGTCTTGGAACAGGATTTTCTTGTTCCGTAGCGCCAGCT